>JANJYJ010000848.1:0-21978 GCA_033220585.1 Dipteronia sinensis
TCGAATAAGCTTGAAAAAAGCTCGGAATCACCTTGAAAAAGCTCGGGAACCCAGATCTTCAACGGATTTACAAACCCTAACCTAACCCACAACCATTCTCAGATCAACAAACAAACATAATCTACAAGTTTAATCAACAACCAACCAACATCAAACATGAACTTATTACAAACAAAATCAACAACATAATCTGACTCAACTTACCGTCGATTGAAGATGCTCTCGTCTGAACACCGATAAACACTGTTGTCCTACCGCCGGTTACTTCGACGTCTTTTTCAGACGGAAAACCACTGATCTTCCAACGCCGGTTCTTTTTCCAAGAGATGTTTTCTCTCTCTGGTTTTTCTCACTAGGTTTGAAAACGACAAAAACTCACTTGGAAGGGGTATTTTTGTCTGGACACCTATATTAGTGCCTTTTAAACATGAATTAGTAATGTGGTGATATTTGCACAACACCCACCACAAATAGTGCTATTTATTTTTTGAGCCCTATACGTATACTGCTTTTGAGCTATAGCTGATTAACTTCACAGTTGATTATTCGTTCAACACGGCTAACGGTGATTATTACAAAGTTACAACAATACCAAACTGATCCTAAATATGTTTTAATGTCCCACAATGCGATAGGTTAACTTGCAAAATTTTTTTTTTTTTTGTTGATATACTCATGTAATGTTGTCAACATCCATCGACTTGGAATCAAGTCAACAGCCATCGACTTGGAAGTTGGAATCAACTTTGGAAATGTTTGCAAGAAATTTCGTTCATCCTTACTTTCTATCAAAATTTCTAACACGTTAAGTTCTATAAGTCCCGTGACTCCCGTCTATGGCATCTTATTAATAGAGAAGAACTCAATTTTTTATTTTTTTTATTAGGCTAAATAAGTGTTTACTATTAAGCCGTGTTGGACGAGAAAAAGTTGAATTAAGAGAAATTCAATGTAATTATAAAATTCTGATTTTTCAAACTTGAATTATTGTTATTTAAATATTGACCATTGAAATCATACAATATGGCATTTGATTGGTTATCCGGTTACATTTCACATATAATATAGCTATTGGACGTGGTCCATTGAACGGGGAGCATGGAAAATTTTCTCATTACCTGTAAATTAACCTATTCGACTTTGGTTTTACCAGTCTCTCTTTCTTTGCTCTCATCATTTTCTCTGAGTCTGAGTGATAATCCTTACTTAATTTCCACCAACAAAACCAAATCCATGGCTGTGGGAGAGACCTTTCTCTCAGCTTTTCTTCAGGTGTTATTCGATAGATTAGCGCCCCGTGATTTTTCCTTCATTCCACGTCCAGATTTGGTGCGTTCAGAGATGGAAAAATGGAGGAGAATGTTGTTGAAGATCGAGGCACTCCTCACGGACGCAGAGGAAAAGCAACTGACAGACAAGCTTGTGAAGATGTGGCTGGACGATCTCCGCCACTTGGCTTATGATGTGGAAGACATACTGGATGAAGTTGGCACGGAAGAACTGGAGCACAAGTTGATGGCAGATCAAACGAACATAATTGCCGATGCAGGCAGGGCTTTGGTGTTTTATACCGGTATGAAGTTCAAGATGGATGACATATCTAGTCGGTTGAAGCAACTCTGGGAAGAGAAAGATGATCTTGGATTGACAAAGATGGCTGGAGGAGGGACATCATCAACTTCTATACCACCAAGGCCATCCACTACATGTATACCAACTGAACCTGTTGTTTATGGGAGAGACCAAGACAAGGCCAGAATACTTGAAATGATGTTGAGGGGTGAACCCTGCAGCGATGCCAACTTTGGTGTGATACCCATTGTAGGCATGGGAGGAGTCGGTAAAACAACGCTTGCTCGGGAGGTTTTCAATGACAAGGCAGCTGAAGATTTCAAGCCAAAGGTATGGGTTTGTGTCTATGAGGACTTTGATGTTTTAAGAATCTCAAAGTCAATTTTGGAGTCAATCACTCACTCTCCGTGTGATTTCAAGGATTTAAATACGGTGCAAACTCAACTGAAAGAAGCAGTAGCTGGTAAGAAGTTCTTGCTTGTTTTAGATGATGTTTGGAGCAAAGATTATAGTTTATGGGAAACCTTAAGAGCTCCCTTTATGGCGGGATCTCTTGGAAGCAGGATAATTGTGACGACACGCCTCCAAGAGGTAGCGTTGACAATGAGACCTCAAGGATGTTTTAAATTAAATCTTCTATCATGTCATGATATTTGGTTGCTGTTTGCTAAGCATGCATTTGAGAGTATAGATATTGATTCACATCCGAATTTGGAATCAATTCGTCAAAATGTTGTTAAGAAGTGTAGAGGTTTGCCATTGGCAGCAAAGATCCTTGGCGGTCTTCTACGTTGTAAGCAGCAAGATGGTGAGTGGGAAGATATATTGAACAATAAATTTGATTTATATGAAGAAAGTGAGAATATTCCTGCAGTCCTAAAACTCAGCTATCATCATCTTCCCTCACATCTCAAGAGATGTTTTGCTTACTGTGCGGTTTTACCAAAAGATTATGAATTTGAGGAGGAAGAACTTGTACTTTTATGGATGGCGGTGGGTCTTATTCAACAATCAAAAGATGATAAGCAAATGGAAGATTTAGGCTGTGAATATTTTCGCGATCTATTGTCAAGGTCGATTTTTGAAAAATCTAATCGGAATGGTTCCAAATTTATAATGCATGACTTTGTGAATGATCTTGCTCTATGGGTTTCTGAAGAATCAAGTTTTAAGTTAGAGGGTGGATTGGAAGCCAGTAAGCAGTTGAAGCGGTTTGACAGGGTTCGTCATTCTTCTTACACATGTGACAGATTTGATGGCAAAAATAAATTCAAGATTTTCCAATATTTCAAGCTCCTCAGGACATTCCTACCTGTACCCATGCACGGTATTGAAACTGGTTATATAACTAATTGGGTTCTTTTTGATTTGTTGCCGAAATTTAAAAGATTACAGGTGCTATCTTTAAGAAGATACTACATCACCGAGTTACCTGATTCAATCGGAGGTTTGAGACATTTGAGGTACCTCAACCTTTCTTATACTATGATCAGAAGCTTACCTGAATCGACAAGTTCTCTATTCAATTTACAAACTTTGATATTAAGTGGTTGTTCAAGTCTCTTGAAGTTACCTTCCAGTATGGCAAATCAGATAAATTTACGTCATTTTGACATGACAGGCGTAAATTTACTAACAGAGATGCCATTAGGAATTAGATGTTTGAAATACCTGCGAGTTTTGTCTAATTTTTTGTGGGTAAAGGTGTTGGTTCTAGTTTAAAGGATTTGAAGAATTTGAAGTTTCTTCGTGAAAAACTTTGCATTTCAAGATTGGAAAATGTTATTCATTTTCAAGATACAAGAGACGCCATATTAAGTGATAAGAAGGACATAAAAGTGCTACAACTAGAATGGGATTCTAAGTTTGATGACTCAAGAAATGAGGTATCTGAAAGGGATGCACTTGACTTGTTACAACCTCATAAAAATCTGAAGGAGCTCACAATAAAATGCTATGGTGGCATAAGATTTCCATCTTGGATAGGAGATCCATCTTTCTCCAACTTGGTGGTTCTAAGATTAGAATACTGTGAAAAATGCATATCCTTGCCTTCGGTTGGGAAATTGCATTCTCTTAAAGACCTCATCATCGTAGGAATGAGGTGTCTAAAAAGCATAGGTTTTGAGATTTGTGGAGAGGATTATTCAAACTCTTTTCAATCTTTGGAGACTCTTTATTTCGAAGACTTGGAAGAATGGGAGCACTGGGATCTTATCGAAGAAAATGGGCACGTAAAGGAACTGCATCGCTTTCGGCAGCTTTCCATCCTGAAATGTCCCAAACTCTCTGGAAAATTATCGAGCCATTTTTCTTCATTGGAGAAACTTGTAATTCGTGAATGTGCACAATTAATGTTTGCATTTGCAGGCCTTTCAATGCTTTGCCATCTAGAACTAGATGGATGCAAAGGAATAGAATGCAGTAGTCCAAGCGATACCAACTCATTAAACTCTGTGACTCTTTCAAATATTTCAGGGTCTGGAAATTTGTTAAGGCAAGGGTGTCATAACGTAAAGCAATTAAAGATTGTTGGATGTGAAGAGCTGATGGATTTGTGGGTGAAGGAAGATTATGCTGAGAAGCCACCACCAGGACTGTATAGCTTCACGTCCATTCAAGAGCTATGCATTGAGAATTGCTCATGTCTTGTTCGGTTTCCTGAAGCATTTTCTGTTTCCATTCTGAGCGAACTTGAGATTAGAAATTGCAATTCCCTTACATTAATTGCAAGAGGCCAGCTACCTTCATCTCTTAAAAGGCTTCAGATACAAAATTGTGAGAAATTGCAGCTTTTAATTGATGATAGAGAGGAAACTTGTGCTTCTTCTTCAGTACTGAACAAGGGGAATTTCAACAACACCAAGACATCTCTTCTCGAGCAGCTGAAAATCCTCAGCTGTCTCTCACCTGCTTATCATCAAGAGGTCAGTTACCGGCAACTCTCATAGACCTTGAGATTCGTGATTGTCCAATGTTGGAGTCAGTAGCGGAGAGGTTTCATAACAACAATTCTCTTGCAAGTATTAAGATATGGGATTGTGAAAATCTCAAGTTCATACCTGAGGGCCTACAGAATCTTAACCAACTTCATGGGATTCATATATTTGATTGTTTCAGTCTTGTTTCCATGGGAAAAGAAGGGCTTCCCAACACCAATTTTGCAGTACAAGTTCGCAGATGCCCAAAACTCGAAGCCTTACCCAAGCACTTGGACAGCCTTAACTCTCTTTATCACTTTGAAGTATGGCATTGTCCAAGTATCACATCCTTTCCAGAAAAAGGTTTTCCCACCAACCTAAAATCACTTTCAATTGTAGACCTGAAACTTTGGAAGCCATTGATAGAGTGGGGGTTGCACAGGCTCACCTCTCTTACAAGCCTCCGCATTGGTGGATCTCCAGATATTGATGCAGAGTCTTTCCCAGAAGAGGAAATGGGAATAGTGTTGCCTTCTTCTCTAACTCATCTGAACATCACAGAATTTGAGAAATTGAAATACTTATCTTCAGAGGGATTTCAAACCCTCACCTCTCTTAAATCTCTGTTCATCATGCGCTGTCCAAACATCATATCCTTTCCAGAAGTGGGTCTACCATCCTCACTTTTGCGTGTGCTTATTGTTGATTCTCCATTGCTGAAGAAACAGTGCAAAAGAAACGAAGGACGAGAATGGTCCAAGATAGCCCACATTCCTTACATTGAGATAGATAGGAAAAACATCTATGATGAAGACTACGAAGAGTGAGCTCAGGTTTGTCTTAATTAAATTGCTATAAATTATAATTCTGCAACCTTAATCCTCTGTTAGTCTATAATAATTCCCCTGCTTTAACTTCAAAGTTTCACTAGCTTATTGACGCACAACGGAAGTTCTAGGATCACAAGCGTAACCCTAACAGAACATAAACTGGAATCCACCAGAAAAAAGAAACTGAAACCAAATTGTAAAATTTATTGAATACCTCGAAACTGATAACAAAAGCCTTAAATAGGCTTTGAAAACCCTAAAACAGAAAAGACTAAAATATCCTCATCTAAATAAAATAAAAACGGAAAACAAATAAAAACATAAAAAACTTCGGATGCCCGATAACCTATCTTAAACAGCTCCGTTGAGGGAGTAAATGACGTCAACCGGGCAAGCCCGGTTATACCGCTATGGAGCTTCGAAAATCCTTTCCGAAAACATATTATAATAGGAAATCTGTCAACCGAGCTAAAAGTTATGCCCGTTTCATTGAAACACCTCTTTTGGACAATTTTCTATCCATCTCTTCTTCAAAGTCCAAAGCCAATTGTCCTACATCACTTATTCATTTAACTTGTTACCATACGGTCAATTTTCTGTATGTTCTATTCCCTGTATGATATATTTCCTTTATTATAGAATTAGTTTCTGATTTGATTCTCCTGTATAGACTATATATATAGGTCTCATATTGTACATATTTATTATTCTCAGAAATACAATTTCATTCCTAGTTTCTATCATAACTTATTAGGTTGTTCTTTAAGGTAAATTGACTTATCAATGCTAAACATATTGATTCGTCAAGAAGATGATCAGATTGGTATACAAAATTATAAAGCCAGGTAATGAATACTTTTTTGTTGTTTGATTTCAGTTGAATTTAATAACAAGTATCCGAAATTTGACTGTAATGTTTTCCAGTTTACTGTTTAGTGTTCAGAGAAGATGGGCTTCACAGCATGCAAAACCCTTTTTGGATGTTAAATAAGCATAAATTGCTTCATTTCATTATTAGAACACAATTCTGAAAACGGGTTTGGTTGTTTTTAGAATTCTACATGATATGTTAAGGGACACTTGATGATATGTTAATCATATATTACATAATCTCAAGTCTTGTGAGTCTAAATATAGTAGTTTATGTGTGGTTGAATAAGGCTGCAATTGTCTGTTCACAGAGGTAGCAACGGTGTTCAAGTCCTCACAAAAGGCAACTCAAGAAAATTGGCTGAGCAAGATATTGAATCAATGGTTATGGCCTCGAGAATTTCTTACACCAGCATACGTATCAGGAGAGATAGTCCAGGTCAAACGCAAGAGTTTCAGATTTAAAGAGGTATAATGAATTGAATTCTAGTTGGTTTTCAATTATTTGATACAAGTTACATGACATTTTCAGTCGTTGTAACTTGTATGCCAGCCAACTCGAACTTGTTGATGGATTTGTTGCAACATCAAGTATAGTAGATTTATTTGTGTAGAAGCACCGGATACAATCTCAGTTATAGGATTAATATTTGAGGTGGATACAGGGACGGTCCCGACCACCTCATTGCGTACCGTGCACTACATGTGAGTCGTTATGGGGATGCACTGAGGTGAAACTGAGATATAAGCATATAATCCATTTGCACTAATTTCATATTGTTGTATTTTTTTAATCGAATTTTGAATTCGGCAATTTTATTCCTAAATTTGTTATAGCAAATTCATCTTATTCTGCTCTTTTTTATTGTTTGAATCACGGATCTAGAGTTCGTGGTCCTGTTTTAAGGGCTTTATGATGACAACAAATTGTTATACTTGTACATCAAGACTGCATCAAAACCATGAAAGTGCAAGTATTATGCTCAGAACACAGCAGCCTATTTTGGAGATGCAACTTCTGTTTTGTATTACGTAGTTAATTGATTGATTGCTGTTATTTCCAATTTTGTCTAAATATATATTATATAGTAGTTGTGTTTTTGATATAATATTGTTGAAAATTAAAGTTTGCCCAATTAAAGAATGCAGATGCTTCTCAATAAAATGCAACTTATTGGCTTCTCTAGTTGTATAAATCTTGATATAGTCAAAAATCTGACATGAAAATTCACACTTTTATATGACAAGTATGGTTTGGTGGTGAAAAGGGTTAATTCCAACTTTTTGTTCAATTTCGAATTGGGTATGTAAAAAAAATAATTTTTGTTGTAATAGTTAAAAAAAATTTAAAAAAAAAAAACTGATATTCTTGTAATTGGATAGGTTTCAACTTGAATTGAATTTTGATTGAAAATTCTCTGATTCACCGATTTTAAAGGATGCACAAACCTAATTAAATTGATAGACCCTAAGGTTGACTAAACTGAGTAAAATTGGATGACTAAACTGAGTAAAATATGATGACATGGCGAAACATGATTGTGCCACATGTCAAAATCTGGACGGAAAACCAAACCTATATAAACAGTCGTCGACTCAACTTTCCCTCCCAAACAAGCTTCTCTTCTCTTCTCTTCTTCTTCTTCTTGTTCACGAGGTTTGACTTCAAAACGACACTGCATCGACTCAAAACGACAATGAAGCCTCGATTCTCAACACAGAGACTGATACTGTCTCTACTCATCATTCTCTCTCTCTACTCTCCATCTCTACACGCGCGTCGCGTCTATCTCTTCATATCCAAAGACGACTTCAACGACGCTGCTTCGAGTTCCCCGGAGCACGAACCGGCCGTGTTCGACGATCCCATGAGGATTCCGGATCCCGGTTCATGGAGCCCCTTGTTCGACCCGGACATGAATCCGGAAGCAGTCAACGGGAGCTACTACGCCGCCGTTTCCGAGCTGATGTCGGCTGCGAGTAAAGGCAACGCGAGGATGATGGCCGGAGCGGCGGCCGAGATCGAATCGGCTGCGAACGACGGCGATCCTCACGCGCAGTCGGTACTGGCGTTCTTGTACGGAGCAGGGATAATGCGAGAGCGAAACGAAGCCAAGGCTTTGATGTATCATCACTTTGCAACTCAAGGAGGTAGTTTTCAGTCAAAGATGGCTCTGGCTTACACCTATTATCGCCAAGGAGTGAGTGATTTGTTTTCTTTTTCAACTAAGTTCAGCTTTCGTGAGTTTTGTCTTCAGATTCTAGAACAAATTTTGAATTTTTTACTTTGATTTCTTTTTCTCTTAATTGTATCTGTTATTTAATATTTTAAATGCTATGAAACAGAATTGTAATGTTTGATTTGTTCTTCACAAAAGAGTTAAATCGTTGTATGAAAATGCTATTTCTTTTGATGATTGATTCGATTTTTAATTTTTGGTTGCAGATGTATGAGAAAGCAGCTAAACTGTATGCTGAAATAGCTAAGACAGGAGTGAAAAGTTTCCTGACTTCGAAAGATTCACCGGTTGTTGAACCAATTATGATTCATGATGGAGCTGAAGAGGATAAGGAAGTTCTAATGAACTTTCACGGGGAGGAGGACGAGTCCTTCAAGATGTTGGTGAAGGAGGCTGAGGAAGGGAATGCTGGAGCCATGTACAGAATTGGGATGATTCACCTCTTAGGGTTGAGAGGATTGAGGGTTGATCATGCCAAGGCATTGTCATGGTTGTCAAAGGCAGCAGACAAGGGCGAGCCCGAGTCAATGTATCTCCTTGGTGAGATGTATGCAACTGGAGTAGTATGTGTTGAGAGGAACTACACTAAAGCACTTGAATTGCTGACACTTGCTTCAGAACAGCATTTATATGCAGCTTATGATAGAATGGGATATTTGTACTTGAATGGCTATGGAGTCGACAAGGACTACACTAAAGTAAGTTCATTTAATTTGGTCCTTTATATAGATTTTATATCTAGCTCATAATGGCCTGTCTTTTGTATACTAATTATACAGCAATACAAGTGAACTTGAGATTTGTTAATGAGTTAATCTTAAAAGAGTAATGAGAGAAACTAATTCTTTCTATTACAGGCAATCGAGTACTTTCAAAAGGCAGCTGAAAACGATGGAGCTGGCGGGCATTATAACCTTGGATTAATGTATCTTAAGGGGACTGGGGTTAAAAGGAATGTACAGCTTGCAATCAAATACTTTCTAATTGCTGCTAATTCTGGTTACGATTTGGCATTCTACCAGTTAGCGAAGAGGTTCCACACTGGTGTGGGGTTAAAAAGAATCTCCCTATGGTAATTTAGCTGTACTAATCTTTATTTTATTTTACTTTTTTGGTTTATTTTGTTTTAAATGAGCTTTATCATAGTATAGATAATGTGTATAAACCATTTCTTGTCATTCAGCTGTTTATTGGATATGTGCTGCATGCTGTTTGGTTATTTTCTTGCTCACTGCCTCGGAATGCCTGGGTGATAGCCTGCTGGTCACTTGGATATCACTTAGTTAACAGGCTATAAATGTTAACTATTTGCTTGCCAATCTATAATATATGTTGCTGTTGGTTGTTTGTAATGAAAATGTAAATAGAGAGTTGATAAAAAATGAATAAACAAATGTTATTACTCTTATAAATATGTCGTCATTTGAAATGGAAAAGTGATAATAAATTTAGATTACCTAGAACATGTTTTGCGAACTGTCGCAAAGTTTAGGTAAACAGAGGGAAAGTCAGAAAGACCTAGATAGAGATTACACAAATGTGACGAATGTAGCTGTACTAACTTGCTGTCTTTAAAAGAATTTGAATGCCAAGAGAAATTGAAGGAGTTTGTGCTTGTGAGATAGCATTCAAAGTAATCAGTTTTTGAATTCCCCTCAATCCAAAAAGATTAAGCTAACGGGACTGAATTCGACAATAGTATTAAGTCCTTAATCCATAGAATGAGGTTTTCTATGTTGAAGTAGCTTTCGTATCGTGTTGACTCTAGTTAGTCTCAAAAGTTTGAATTGATTAGAAAAAGAAATATGATACAACTACAGTATTTAAGCTATAACATTGGCCAATGATCATAACATCTGATCTTGACCTTGTTTCAGGCTGCTGAATTATACAAGCTAATTGCAGAATATGGACCATGGAATTCCTTGTCTAGATGGGGACTCGAATCGTACATAAGAGGTGATGTGGGTAAGGCATTCCTTTTGTACTCTAGGATGGCTGAGCAAGGCTATGAGGTGGCACAAAGTAATGCCGCATGGATCCTCGACAAATACGGAGAACGAAGCATGTGCATGGGTGAATCCAGACTTTGTACTGATGCAGAAAGGCATCAGCGTGCACATTCTTTGTGGCAGCAAGCTTCTAAACAGGGAAATGAATATGCTGCTTCACGGATTGGGGATGCATAATATGATGGTGATATATGACAATTTCTTTAATTTTGGTGTTTTCTTGTTTAGTAAGTTTATTTATTTTAGTTTGATTAGGAATTAAATTTATGTTTTGGAAATAAATCAAACTTGCCCTTTGGGTAAGATTTGATCTTTGTTTTCCGGTCAAGTTAGGAGTCATGAATCGTAAAAAATTCTGATTAGTTTTGATATTTTCCTGTTTTAGTTTTTTTTTAGGAATATCGTATTCAAGTTGTATTAGGATTAGTTTATTATAAATAGTATTATTAATTCCAATTATTGTAATTTTTAAACCTTTGATTGATTTTAATAAAATCGTTCCTTTGGAACATTTATCTGTCGTGGATTCGACATACTCTTTGAGGATTCGAGAGCACCATTTTCTAACGAAAATTAGGGAATGATGGCCCCTGTATGGCGGTTCATGCTTGGGTAACTACCGGTCGCTACGTTAAGGTTCATCTGGGTGTACCTCAGGGTTCGACAAATTGATCATTCTTATTTTCGCCATACACCGTTGCGTCAGTTGGTATCAGAGCGGCCAAGTCTACCTCTGTGCTAGGCTCAGCGTCCACAGACCATAACCAACTACCTTCCTAAACGCCATATATTCAGCCTCCATATCTCCCCGTAAAAAAAAAGAAAAAAAAAGAGAAACGAAATTGAAAAAGAAAAGACAGCATAAATTGTGGATCAGCCTCAACAGTGCCAGAAATTTCAGATCAGCCTCACGAGTTCCAGACGTGCCCCAAATCGTCATCACCATTAATTGTGTGCCGCCATTCATATCCACCACTTTCAATTTATTTTTCGTAAGCAGTTCTCAGGATTCAATTTTTGGTACGTTTTTTTTTCAGACTTTAATTTCGGTTCTCAATGGGTTTCAATGGTTCTCTTGGTTCCAATAATTATTTTTCGAGCTATAATGCTTATCAACCAAGACTTCGATTTTTTTTTGGACATATGAAAACTGAAGAATTTATTAATTGGTTGGAAGAAGTTGAAGAATATTTTGAATATCAGAAAACTGAAAAAAGTCTGAAAGTTTTATTTGTAGAAATTTATTTGAAAAACGATGCATTAATTTGGTGGGAAGATTTTCAAAAGGATCGGAAAAGATTTGAAATTGATAGGATCCAATCATGGCCTGTTATGAAACAAGTAATGTATGAGGAATATCTTCCAAATGATTATTTTGAAGATTTTTATCATGCAGAAGATACAATTAAAGATATTTCGAATGAAGTGGAAATTGTCGAAGGAATTGAAGACGAGCCTTGAATCTTAGAAGTTGAAGACTATCTAACCATTGATATTGATTGCACTTTAGATGTGGCTGAAGCAAAATTGGAAGCTAAATCGATTTCCATTGATAAAGTTTCCAAAGGTGATAACTTGTGTGCTATTATTGATATGGGTTCTTATTATTCGTTTGGGATATTCCACCAGATTGACTTACAATTTGAAAATCCACACAATTTTTTTGGGGGTAATTTGAGGATTGTTTTTCTTCATTTGGATTTTGAAGATTCAACATTGTTGTTGCCATCCGAAGTATATTCGTTCAAGCCAGTGATTGACAAGATGGTACATTTGAAGTATTCATCCACCCAAACAAAACCTTGCCAGACTCGAGGACGAATTTTTTTTAAAGGAGGAGAATACTATATGGGGATGGGAAAGAGCTAGCAACGAGGAATTGCTGCCGTCGAAACCTCCGCGGGTGTCCATACGGCCCAAGCCGTACCAATAAGCATCGCCACAATGGCGAATAGCTTGGGCCGTTTTCTGCATTCCGTTGGACGATTGTTTTGGTGCCATTGTGGATCTGGGATGGACTACGGAGAGATTTTTCGGTTGGGGTTTACCACTCCCACAAGACGAATAAGGGTTCTTTTTTGTTTACTTGTCTTTCCGCGTGTTTCAACCGACTCAAGGACGAGTTCTTTTTTAAGAAGGGGTGACTGATGTAGGACAATTTCTTTAATTTGGGTCTTTTCTTGTTTAGTAAGTTTATTTATTTTAGTTTGGATTATGAATTAAATTTAGTGTTTTGGAAATAAATCAAACTTACCCTTTTGGGTAAGATTTGATTTTTGTGTTTTCCAGTCAAGTTAGGAGTCATGAATCGTAAAAGATTCTGATTAGTTTTGATATTTTCCTGTTTTAGTCTTTTTTTTTTGGAATATTGTATTCAAGTCATATTAGGATTATTTTATTATAAATAGTATTATTAATTCCAATTATTGTAATTTTAAACCTTTGATTGATTTTAATAAAATCGTTCCTTTAGAACATTTATCTGTCCTGGATTCGACTGCTCTTTGAGGATTCGAGAGCACCATTTTCTAACGAAGATTAGGGAATGATGGCCCTTGAATGGCGGTTCATGCTTGGGTAACTACCGGTCGCTACGTTAAGATTCGTCTGAGTGTACCCTCAGGGTTCGATGAAGTGATTATTCTTATTTTCGCGTACACCGCCTGCGTCAGATGGTCACAGAAATAGTTCTACTATGTTTCTTCTCAAAGAGGCCGGTGTATTGTGTCACATGTACATTTATTCGTCAAGTAAAATCTTGTCGTATAGCATTTTGAATGGTTTAAATTCAAATCACTATCTTATTTGGTAGTATTTCATAAAGATACATATACATATCAGGATTTTACTAGAGGAATGAACAGATGGTATGTGACGGCGCCAACTTTGTTGAAGCTTTTCTCCTCTTTACTCAATTAGCGGTTCTCTGCTTGCTTATATTATTAGAACATTTTTTACTGTTAAGAGTTTGTGTCTAGATTTAACAATAAATTATTATGTACATTCTCGCGTTAGAGTTATATGAATGTGTAAATATAAAAATTTGAAAACTTCATTTGATGTCTGTTTTAATGAGACCATAGGATATTCTGAAGAATGATATGGATCATAAAACTGAAATTGATCTATCTCATAAGATTGTATAAAACAAAATTTTGATAAATCTTAAGTTACAGGTTGATAATGATATTTCAAGTTCGAATCGTCACACCTATATCATAAAAAATAATAATAAAAAATCTTATTACTTCTTTAAAGAGGTAAATTTAACAAAATAATATCACAAATTATCAATTTTTGAGGTCTCACAAGTTTGATTAATGTGTTTGAATTTGAAATCAAATAAAATTACTTGTTATGAGTGATACGGTTTAAACAAGGGATGCATCATGCATGTTGCATACCATTATCCAAGCCATTTATAAAATGAGAAAATCTTCTATTGGTCGAAATCATCCAATTTTTATTTTTAAAATATTATATAACATTTTAAAATTTATTTTCTTTTCATCCAATCATATCTCATTATTCTCATTTTTAATATATTCGTATCTAATTTTTAATTATATGCACATATATTTAAAATTAGTAATAGTGTCGATTCGAATATGTGTGAGTTATAAATGGCTCGACTTCAAATTTTCACTTACACAAACCTTTCGACTTTCCTGTTAGCTTATTAAATTTGAAATGCAAACCCCAACTACATCATGTATTCAAAACCAAGTTTTAATAGGTTTTAAGAAATACTCAAACCCGAACTATTATTTATCAAGTTTTGTAGTAATCCTGATGGCCCAACCCAATAGGAATCGGGGGAATTTTCAAACTAAACAATTTAATTGAAGGCAAGTATAGTTGCAATATTGTTTTTAAGTATCGTTGGGGGTACAAAGTCCGAGAGTATTCCATATGTAAAAACAAAAACAAAACAAAACCTAATATATCATTTCTAAAAAAATGAAAGAAGAGATGATGAGATGATGTGTTTCGCTCTTGACAATGAAGATTTAAACGTCTCATTTGTGACATGTGTTTCACTCTTGAAGAGCGAAGAGTGAAACATCTCATCTCCAACACATATTGTGTGTGTCATTGTTGGAGAGTCACTCTTCAATGTATACATTGTACATTAAAAAAAATACGAAAAAAAAAAATTTTCAAACCATTTTCTCCACTCGAATTTTCAATTTTTTTTATAATTGAAAATTAATACTTGCAACATAAACATAACAACAAACTAACAAAAATCAATTAAAAAACGTAAAATTTAAATACTTGAACTAGGTTGGAAGATATCGATGACAAAATCAACTATATCTCCTTCGCTTTTTTGTCAATTTCTAATGTAGATTTCCGTAAATTTCTCGATACGATAAACAATAATCTGTGGAAAATGAGATCTATTGATTATAGATAGAAAACAGAGAGCTAAGATAAGTCGAAAGAAAAAGGTATTGATTATTTGGTGAAAAAAATTAATACGAATGGATAGAAACAATAATTTTATAGGAGAAGTTTAAAAACAAAAATCAATAGTTTAAATGGAAATAAACAATAACAGTTTAATAACCGTTTTTTGTGTGAGAATTTTGATAGGTTGGGTGTTTCTCTTTTCACCACCGAAGAAGTGAATAACTGCTTTGCAAACCAGCAGAAAATAAGCTGACATGGCAAAAACATAATTGGTCAGATAATCGTTGATTGACGTGGCAACCAACCTATCCGAAACTACCCCTACCTGAAACTTCTTCTTCCCCAAAACTACCCATATACGCTCGGTTCTCGTCTTCGTCTCAACCAAAAAAAAAAAAAAAAAACAATGAAAAATCTGTTAACACAGAGACTGATACTCTCTCTACTCATCATCACTCTCTACCCTCTCTCTATACAGGCCCGTCCCTTCATTCTCGTCATCTCCCAAGAAAGATATCAAGGACTCTCCTGCCTCTCCGGATGACGACTCGGGCCGACTGGGAAGAGTTCGGCGACTCCGAGACCAAACCGGACGAGAATCTCGATCCTGGCTCATGGCAGCCCCATTTGCGAACCCGGAATGGGACCCGGACGAGCCATATCAGGGGATACTACTCCACCGTCTCCAAGATGATGGCGGCGGCGAGCGCAGGCGAATCCAGAGTCATGGAAGAAGCCGTCTTGGAGATCGGGCGGTGTCGGGCGGCGGCGATCCGAACGCCAGGTCGCTGCTGGCGTTCCTGTATGGGATGGGGATGACGCGTGAGAGGAATAATGCCAAGGCTTTCTTGTATCATCACTTCGCGCCGAAGGCGGAAAATATTCAGTCGAAGATGGCTCTGGCTTACTCTTACTTACGCCAGGATGTGAGTAGTATAAATTAAATTTGTACGCGAAAAAACCCTAGATATGGAAAATTGAAACTTTTTCAAGTTTTCGAAAATTATCCTGTCAGTACTGTCTGTTATGAGGAAATTTTTTTGTTAACTTTTTACGAATTTAATTTTAAACATTTACATGCCCCCTTCGGTGGCATTCGATTGTTGTTGTGACGGATGATCTCAGTTTTCATTTTCGGTTGCAGATGCATGAGAAAGCTGTTAAATTCTATGCTGATTAGCAGAGGTAGCTGTGAATAGTTTCTTGATTTCGAAGGATTCACCGGTGGTTGAACCAGTTAGGATTCATAACGGGGCTGAAGAGAACAAGGGGGCGTTAAGGAAGTCGAGGGGGGAAGAGGACGAGGCCTTCCAGATTTGGTGTATCAGGCGCAGAAAGGGAATGCTGGAGCTATGTACAGGATTGGGCTGTTTTACTACTTTGGGTTGTAGAGGATTGAGCGTGATCGTGCCAAGGCATTGTCATGGTTTTCGAAGGCAGCAGGACAAAGGAGGCCCAGTCAATGGAATTCCTTGGTGAGATATAGGCAAGAGGAGCGGTGTGAGAGGAAACTATACTAAGGCACTTGAATGGTTGACGCTAGCTGCTAGACAAGAGCTTTATTCGCTTATAATGGAATGGGGTATTTACATGTCAAGGGCTATGGAGTTGACAAGAAGAACTACACAAAAGTAAGTTCATTGGCTCTCTATGTATTGAATGTATCGTCAAGCTTGTACATTGTTAGCTTATTTTCATCTCTCCGCTTGTTTCGGTCTACAATTTGTTTTCCACTTGAACGTAATTATTTATAAATATCCCTTTTTCCACTATTTTTTTTTCTTTAAATGATTTCTTATTTTTGGATGTCAATGTAATTAGCTTAAACAACATTCAATATAAGGTACGTTTTTGCAGGCAGGAAACAGCGGTGGGTTGTGAATGAGGGTGGATGTCCCATTAATGAATTGCTCGAAAACTTATATTGAAATAGTCTGATATAGATTCAAGTATAGATTTTATGGCTTCTGCTGTTTTTGTTTCTGTGAACCCCTGGTTCTACATATGGTTATATCTATGTCCAGATAAAATTCTGTGTTTCTTTTCAAGGAAAAGAGAATTTTTTGAATAGCTGCATAGTGCTCTCTGTATACTCATTAGACTGTTTACGGTGATGCAATAGTGCCCGCTAAATTGCGATTTAGTCTCTATCAAATAAGAAAAAAGCATCGAGCAACTTGTTTTATCAAGTTGTACTATGCATTCTTTTCCCTATTATATCGTTGCTAAGTAGTGAATTCTTGGTGAACACTATAAAGCAAGGTGCATATTTTGTATTGTAGCCATCTCCTTTGACATCTAAGATAGTATTCATGACCTGACTTCCCATTAAATCTAATTTGGAGGAAATCGGCAATAGAAATGTAATGGTACTAATAATTTAGGCTACACTTTACACTTTTCTTAAATCTTATGTTTTTGGCTTTAACCTATATTAAGCCTAGTTCTTTGAGGTCTGTTAATGACAATCTTAAGAGTTTATGGCAAACTAAATTCTTTTTACTTCAGGCAAAGGAATACTTTGAAAAGGCAGCTGAACATGAGGAAAACTGGCGGGCGTTACAACCTTGGAGTGATGTATTATAAAGGGATTGGGGTAAAAAGAGGATGTAAAGCTAGCATGCACATATTTTTATTGGCTGCTAATGCAGGTCACCATAAGGCATTCTACCAGTTGGCAAAGATGTTCCACACTGGTGTGGGGCTTAAGAAGGACTCTCCCTGTGGTAAGTTTAGCTGTATTGTGCTTTTAGTTTTGGGTTCGACTGGCATTGTCTTTGTTATTAGATATTATGTGCTTAAAACTCATTTCTGGTCTTTCCTTCTTTCCTTGATAAATGCTTAGAGCCTTAGACCGGTTATACTATTTGGCCATTTTCTTGCTCACTTGCTCTGGAACATATCGGTGATGGCTTGATGAGCCAACCTGATGGTTCCCCAGTAACGTAGAATCGCTGACTGAGTTTGCATGCTAAAAGCATCAACTATTTGTTCTAACTCATAAATATGTTTTGTTGTTGAGGTTTGTTCTAATATGATAATGGGAGGTTAATGAAAGATGTTAATGTGTTTTGAGATTTATGGTAACATTCTAACAGAGGGATGGAAAACTATCATAGATCAAAGTAACATTGATACCATGCCAACACTATACATTTATGACTAAAGTTTAAATTTATTAGATTCAATCCAACAATTAGTATGTAAGCTTTTTACATTGGACATTTGGTAATTATGTTGGCTGTTTATGCAATGGCCCCATCTTAAAGAATAGTATATCAACTGACTAATTTAGTGAATTAAGTATAATTAAAGTAAAACGTATGGATTTCCATTAACTTCAAAAACATTCTGGATTGGTGCCATTGTTCGATCCCATTCTGTTGGAGGTAAATCTGGATTTACAAGGCTTTGGAAGGTCGATCAGGTCTGGATCAGATCTTACAACTTTACTTTGTTTGATTTCAGGCTACAGGCATTGGTACAAACTAGTTGCAGAACGAGGACCATGGAGTTCCTTGTCTAGGTGGCTCTTGAATCATACCTAAAAGGCGATGTGGGTAAGGCATTCCTCTTGTATTCAAGGATGGCTGAACTTGGTTATGAAGATAGCACAAAGTAATGCCGCATGGATCCTTGACAAATATAGGGGGAACGAAGCATGTGCATGGGAGAATCTGGACTTTGTACTGATGCAGAAAGGCATCAGCGTGCACATTCTTTGGGGTGGCAAGCTTCTGAGCAGGGTATGAACATGCAGCGTTGCTGATTGGAGATGCATACTATTATGGTCGGGTATGTGTGACAAGATATAGGATGTTATCTAGGTTCAGGATCTATAACTTTATATTTGGTGCTTCTTTAAGTCTATAACTCTTGATTTGCTTGGCTTTATGTTGTCAGGGGAGAGTATCCTGCAACTTTTATTTGTGGCGCTTATTGAAGGTCATAACCCTTGAATTTGCTTGGGCTTTATTTCCTCAGGTACTGAGAGGGATTATGAACGTTCTGCAGAGGCTTACAAGCATGCTAAATCCCAAGCCAATGCACAAGCCATGTTCAATCTTGGGTACATGCACGAGCATGGCCAAGGACTTCCACTTGATCTTCATCTTGCAAAACGTTACTATGATCAAGCTGTAGGAGATTGATCCCGCGGCAAAGTTGCCTGTTACACTTGCCCTCTCAAGCTTGTGGATACGAAAGAACTATGCCGACGGTTTCCTGGTATTCTTTTCTATCTTTTCCTTTTTCAGCGTAGTTAGCAATCATTATGGTGATGGTCTGCTTGGTTTGTCACCGGCCTTGACCTTGTTTTGATTGATAAGACAGGCTGTGTGGCCCATTGGCTACCAGTATGAAATAGTTCAACACATAAATCTTGATAAACTCAATGCTGCTGTCTTGGAAAGAAAAGAATTTGTACAAAATTTATGATGCCAAAACTTTGGAAATTCATTGGGCTAGCTTACTTTTGCACTTGTTGATATTAGAATTTTATTGTAAGACTGGCCAATTCACTATCAGTTCATCCATCATAGTTGATTATTTTGAACTCATTTAAAGTAGAAAAATGAATGAAAATAGAGAGTAATCTCTGGCGTTTATCCTCAGGGCTCTAACTGATACTGGTGTTGTGTATTTATTAGGTCCGGGTGATCGATTCACTGGCCTGAACTCTATCCGAAAGTGGAAGCGTGGGTGGAGAATGTGCTCATGGAAGAAGGAAATGCAACAATATTGACTCTCTTTGTCTGTCTTCTAACGGTCTTGTACCTTCGTGAGCGACAGCGGAGAAACGCAGTTCCTCCTGCTGGTGAGGCGGTCTTGCCAAACCCGCACAATGAGCATGTTGCTGCATTCAATTAATTTGCGGCACTGGCATTGGTGGTATTATGTTACTGCAAGGTAGTTTCTGCTTTTTTCCAACCATGAAAGTTTAGAAATATCTATCGCAATATGATGTACAGGCATCTGGTCCATTCTAGCTACAGGTGAAAAGAGCTTCTTACATTGTGTACCATAGAGAACTTAGACAAGGCTGAATTGTTTTGACTTGTGAAAAATATAGTTCCTTGAGTTTAATTAATTTATAATTTTATATATACCGAAAACATCGATCCTGATGAGAATTGATAATACAATAGAATTGCACCGGATCAGGGCTTCCCATTTTTGCTGCTCATGACTGTCAAGTGATCTCTTTTTAATTTCTTCTGCAACATTATGGTGTTTTTTATATTTAATTTCTTCTGCAACATTATGGTGTTTTTTTATATTCTTGTGTATGCTTATTGGTTCTCATAAATATATTGTACATGATTTGATTTCTTTTCAAATGCTATTTGGAGTTGATCAAGAAACAGATCAAGTATATTAAGAACTTTCTTTTTTCAAGTAAGACCAACAATTTGGATGGTGATTAATCAATGCAGGAAAAATTACACCCATTTGCCAAGAAGATTCCACATGAATCACATGTAATCAAGCTCACTCATGATACAATTTAAACACCAAAATTTAAGGCAATACCACAAAAATAGGTACACTCACAATATAGTCTACTGCCTAGCTAGGGGGAAGCTAATGGAGGTATGTATACTCATACGACTGCAAATGCAATGATATGATGAAAACTGTTCAGTTGAATGTATCCATGGACAATTGTCGAATTCCTCAACCGACAAAGCTTGGTATCGAAGATTCTATAATGCCTGCTTCCCATTTTGTCATTTTTATCAAGGTAATAAGATTTCAGGCAACACTGCACCCATGGCGGATTTCTGGGAGCATCCTTGATTTCCTTACCATCATCACTTAAAGCAACTCCGAGCAATTTGTTCAGCTTTCTTTTCAATACCACAACAGAGGGATAACCATCAAAAAATTTCTCCTATCATTGACACAAGTTAAAAAATCAGATAAGAGTCCAGTTGAATCTGAACACAACATTATAGAAATATAGAGAATGTAAAACCAGTAAGTTATGCATCCAGTTTCAGAGCAAAGATGAATATTGAGAAACTTGGTAAACCAGATGTCAGCACAGGAAAAAGGACATGCAAAAAGATTCCCATGAGCATCAACGAAAATCACATTCTGCAATCTGTTGCTTAGCTATGAGACTTGGAAAATTTGATGTCTCATGGCTTAACGGTTCTAAAACGTTATGGTAAGAAATATGTGCCGTTTACCCCATCGTCGCCATACACAAAAGCATGGATTCTTGCAGTTGGATCCTCTAGGGTCAACCTCATCCTGTAATTTCCACAAGGTGAGCGAACATCCTCAGCCCGACATGGAAGTGCAGCTACAACCCGAATCGTGCACCTGAATTTAGCTGTTACCTGTCATCACATTTACCAATGCCGTTAAGATGTACATGGGGAAACAGACACTTTAGGCAAAACAGCATTTTGTGTCAATGGCTACACTATCCTGGTCCTAGAGCCAATATACTGGTGGAATGATTCAGAATAGCTTTAAAACTTTTGCCAAAGCTGGTGCTTTCACACAAAGTGGTTACCAATTCTATTTGGGAATGGGAAGAGATTTTCTTTTGAAATGGAACATTTCTAAACACAAAAAACATAGCTCTTACAACGCAAGCATTTCACCAGATACAACAGCACCACTAAAAATGTCCTAGACTTGTAAATTCATGCAGTGATATCAAATACCCATTAACAAATGTGCACGCTTTGAAATATGCAAAACTATACCATTCTTTTAAATATATTAATTTAACATAAAAATAAATCCTCTTATGGAATACAACCTAGAAAATATTGGGAAATAAAAGGAAATATATCAGTCAAGAAAAAGTGATTGGCAGCCCAAGAGGCAAGGAGAAACTTTACAAATATAATAAATACATGAAAGAGTTATTTCAAATAAAAATCATACAGCAGAATTATGTTTCTCATCAAACCTTGGGCTGCCAAGCAGTTAGTCCTCTACAGCACAATTCAAAACAAAAAACAGAAGGAAAAAAAAAACAAAAAAACACTCTACAATGATCATGGACATTCTCAAATTAGAAAGATTATAAACAATATTTATAATACAAAAAAGTTAACAAGAAATATACCTTTTGATGGTTGAGAACATCCATCAA
>JANJYJ010000842.1:0-29815 GCA_033220585.1 Dipteronia sinensis
TCCACACTCGAAATTCTTTAGCAGCCCATCTTTTGCCTCTGCCAAGGCAAAACATCTAGGAAACGATTCTTTCAAGGATTTTCCTTCCACTTTTAAATCATTCCAGAAATCTATTCTATCTCCCTTACCCACCATTGTCAAGAAACCCTCTTTGATCAACCCAGCCGACGAAGACCCCTCCTTGAGAAGACTTTCCACAGATTTTATAAAAAAAGAGACTTTCTTTGTTCCATTCCAATTCCAAAACAGAGATCCCACTGGCTTCCTATATTTAGAACATAGAACTTTCCTCCAAAGAGCCTCATCCTCCCTACCAAACCTCCATATCCATTTTGCAAGCATCGCTTTACTTTTATCGAGCATTCTCAATACCCAAACCCCCATTCGCCTTACTTCTGCAAACCTCCACCCAACTTACCGCATGAATTTTCCTTTTAAGGACCCCGTTTCCCCACAAAAAATCTCTTTGAAGCTTCTCAATTCTTAGAGCAACCCCTACCGGAATTTTAAACACTGAAAGGAAATAGGTGGGCAAGCTAGAAATAACCGCCTTAATCAACACTAGTCTTCCCCCTTTTGACAAGAATTTCCTCTTCCATGGCGCCAATCGCCTCTCTATTTTATCCACTAACGAGTTCCAAAACACTTTGGAGCCCGGTTTTCCACCCAATGGAAATCCCAGATAAGTGATTGGAAGGGCCATTGTCCTACACTTAAAAGCCGCTGCCCAAAAGACCGACTCCTCCGTCTTTCCTATTCCAATTCTTGCCAACCCCGACTTGTGGAAGTTTATCTTAAGGCCAGATACCAACTCAAAGCAACGAAGGATTCTCTTTGCATTCAGAAGATGATCCATCCTAGGCTTAATGAAAAATATTGTGTCATCTGCAAATTGGAGATGGGTAATGTGAACTTTATCATCTTCAAAGCGTTCACCTTCAATGAGCCCTATACTTACTGCTTTTTTGAGTAAGCAATTTAAACCTTCAACCACTATGTTGAAAAGAAATGGAGATAATGGGTCACCTTGTCTTAACCCCTTCTCTAACTTGAACTGATCAGTAGCTCTCCCATTAACCAAGACGGACACTAGAGGTGTTGACGTGCACTCTTTCATCCATCCTCCATTTATACCCAAATCCCATACCCTCCATCATAAAGTCTAGAAAGTTATGGTCCACACTGTCATATGCTTTTTCGAAGTCTAGCTTCAGAAGCAAACCTCCCTCTGTCTCATTCTTCCATTTATGAATGATCTCCTCCGCTATCACAAAGCTATCGGTGATTTGGCGATTTTTAACAAACGCCATTTGCGATTCCCCAATAATTACATTCATCTTCTTCCGTAACCTATTTGCCAAAACTTTAGCAAGGATTTTGTACATAGAACCAACAAGGCTAATAGGTCGATAGTCCTTTATTGTCTCCGGATTATCGACTTTAGGAATTAGAGATACAAAGTTTCTATTGATGTCCTTCACCACCGATCCGTTAGTATGGAATTCCTGCATAAAATTTAAGAAATCCTCTTCAATGTCCCCCCAATGAGCTTTTATAAAGTTCAAATTAAACCCATCTGGCCCTGGAGCTTTATTACCGTCACAGCTAGCCAACGCTATTCTAACTTCCTCCACTGTGAATTCCGCTTCTAGAGACACTCTATCCACCTCTGATAATTTATTACAACTCAGCTCTGTCATCTTTGGTCTAGTCCACTTATCCTTTTGAAAATGATTTTTGAAACAAGTAAAAACCCCTCTACAAATGCTGTCTTGATCCGAAGCTTTAACTCCATCAAAAAACATTTCATTTATCAAATTTCTTCTTTTTCTACCTGTTGCCACACTATGAAAATATATGGTGTTTTTATCCCCATCTTTCAACCAATTTATCCTAGACTTTTGCCTCCACGTTTGTTCTTCCCTCCGAAAACATCTCCATAAATCTTCCACTAGATCCACCCGCTTTTGTTTTAGCGACTCCGACCATCCTTCTACCTCTGCTTTCGAATCAATCGCCTCTATTTTCGTCTCTATCTCTTGAGGCTTCATAACTTTCAGCTTCCGAGCCTTGATCCAATTCTTCAACCTTGCTTTAGCTGCCTTCGCCTTAGCAAATAACACAAACCCCTTGGACCCCATAACTGCACAATTAGACCAGCCTTTCATTGCATCCTTCATCATATCTTTCTCCTCTAGCCACCAGTTGAGGAAACGGAATGGTGGTGCCCCTCAACCTTGCCCGAATCACTAATAACTATCGGATTATGGTCTGATAAGCATCGCGGAAGGCCTTTCTGCACAATGTCGGGAACCACAGCAAAATAATTGGAGAGAACAGAAAACGGTCAAGTCTCGCCCACGCTTCACTAACCCTGTTATTAGACCATATGTACCTCATCCCCTGGAGCGGGATATCAACCACATTTCCTTGTAAAATGAAGTTGCTGAACTTCTCATTGAGCCAGTATTGCAGCTGGCTCCTACTCTCTCATTCGTGTTCAAACGGAATTGAAGTCACCTCCTAAACACCATGGTTCCTTTAATGAACGTTTCACACTCAAGATAAAATCCCACAACTCCCTCCTTTCCTTCTCCACGGTCGGGGCATAGACGTTACAGAAAACAATATGTTTTTTGAAGTTTAATAAGGGTACCTTCTAGAATTATACAATGTCTGTTAGCAATACATGCCTCCACCTTGAAGACATCTTCCTTCCACAACGTGATTAGCCCCCGAGGCCCCCTCAGCTTTTCTCCCATACCTCTCGTCAGCCAAGCACCCCCCAATTTACTGATAACCCTGCTGTCAAAGACCTTCAACTTGGTCTCTTGTAAGAAAAGAATATCCGGTTTCACCCTCTACCACTCCTCTAACCATCCTCTGTTTTTCCCCTTTACATAAGCCTCTAACATTCCATGAAGTTACTATCATAAAGAACAAGAAACCCATCAAAAACAATTGATAATTCTAAAATTACCTTTCAACATCCCTAGCGAACCTCCTGAGATCATCATTTTCCTTCTGTACTATCACTTCCCCAATTTCTATTTCCTTGCCTTGAAAATCAAAACCCAAAGCCGCTCCGACCTCCATGACTCTTGCAACTTCGACTTCTACATTCCATGTTTCCTCTATGCACTCTTGACTTACTACTCTCTACTTCCATGTTTCCTTCAACTTGAGCTCTATGCATATTCACCTCCATACCTTTCTCTGTTTCCTTGCTCACTGTATTTAAGACGAACCTCTAGCAACCCCTTCCTCAATGACTCTCGCTATCTCCACCTCCAAATTCCAACCTGACTTTGCTGAGTTTTTTAATTCCTCTGCTTAGCCTTCCTCGTAAACACAGCAGACAAGGGCGTTGCCATATTCCCAGAAGCTTCCAGCTCTACCATGAGTGGTATCTCCACTAAGTCTGTACCATTTATAAGTCTACCTTCTGAGTCACTGATTGGTAGTTGAATTGGATTTTTTAAAGGAGACAGATGATTCCTCCCTCTTGTTCTGAAATTTTCCTCCTGTTAATTTTCCTTGTCTCACAGTAATATGCCTTGGGCCTTTCGAAACCACTTCAACTGTGCCGCATTTAGTTGGGTTTTCATGTGATTTAGCTGGGCTTGGGTTAGCCTCATAATTTTGAGGCCCTTTACAGACAGCGAATCCTTCAGCCCACTACCACTTTTTGCCCTTAATCTTTAATTTTGAACTTTCATCCCTCAACATTCCAGGTTTCCAATAGTGATCCCACTCTGACTCAGACGAGGAAGGTGATCACACACACTTCCAGAAAACCTGAATTTGTGATACCACATGTTTTCTCTAGATTCAGCTTTCATTCACACTAGCTTGATGAGTAGGCCTTCTATGTGAGCTTCTAACTAACACCTCCTTTCCTTAGCCAGGTTGTTTCCTTTGTTATATTGTCCTGCTTCTCCATCTGATTTGACATAGTTTCCACAGCCACCTCTCCTTACCTCGTCCCTGACAACTTTTTTGCCTCTAACCTTGGTCCACTTCTCCATGCTCCCTGTGTATGACTTGTCAGAATCAAAGGTCGCTTTCCTTCTGTTTTCTGACACCGATCTTTTCGGGCCTCCATAATCTTCTCCACTTTCCATAAAATTGGAATTATATTCAGACTATCGAAAAATTGTACTTCCTTTCCGGCACCGGAGAGACAACTTGTAAACCCATCGTTTCCATCAGCCAGTCAAATGCTGACCGAACTATCCTCTTTCTCTATCGAGATAAAGAAAGACCAAAGTCCTTCCACAATCTGAACTCTTTTCGGACATGGTTGATCTACATGCATTGTAACCAATATCTTTCCTTATCAAGTCTGCGTCTCTGAGCAGTGTCCTCTTCGATAAGTAGAAATTCTCCCAATAAATTTCCTACCTTCTTGAAGAATCTTTCATTCCAACAACACATCGGAACCCCCTGATAGAAACCCACACTGGTCTAGAGTGACAAGCCCATGATGGATATCCTCTCTCCATTGTAGAGAAAGCATCCTCCCAGAAAAAATGGCTCCTAATAAAGCCTTCACTTTCGTGCTCTGTTTCAAAGCTCCATAGTATACGTTTTCCTCCCAGGTACCTGGAGGTGAAGCTAAAGCCTCTGTCATTTAGCCTCTTGGTCACCCTGTCAATACAGGCAAAAGTTCTCAGCTCCCCTACTGCACAACAATCTAGCCACCTTCTGTCTGTTATATCTCTGTTTTAATACCAGTGTCAACCCTTTTTCCTCCTTCTCTTCTTCATTTACCTGTAACTTCCTCTGATTCCCTTTAACTACTTCAACAAAGGATAACTTCCTCTGTTCGGTACCCACTCCTTATCCTTTACCTTACTGTAACCTTCTCCTAGAGTTCCTTCACGCTTCTTCCCTTCGGTCCTATTTGGTGCCAAGGCCTTTCTTCTCTTCCAGCCGTACATCGCTACTTTAGCAGTGATTGGCCACCCGTAGATGTGCATACCCCTCGTCATTTCCGCCACTCTGCTTGCTTCCTCCAGCGTTTGAAACCTCACAAAAGCAAACCTCTTTTCCTTTTGATGTTCGCTGCCGAGAGATGAATGTCTCTTACCTTCCCAAAAGTCTTGAAACAGCCCCAAAGACATAGCAAATCTGCTTTTGGATGTAGGTTGTCAACGAAGATGGATACAAGGTTATCCCGAAAATCAAACCTATTTTGCCCCAAAAAGTCAGAGCCCCTCTCTCTTACTTTCTCTCTCATCTTCAAGTTGCTTGATATATATTGTTTTCACTATGTGAGATATTTAACAAACGCCATTTGGCAAATAGGTTACGGAAGAAGATGAATGTAATTATTGAGTGTTATATTATACATGTATGCATCTATATATATATATTGTTGAAACTTAATATTGTACTGAAACTTTGTTTATTTTCTTTATTCTAAGAGAATTAAAACAACATATTTGGGTTTAACAGGTTGGATTACGTTATATAGAAAATTTTACGGTCTCCAATTTTCCTCATTTGAAAGAAGTATGGCACGAGAAAATTCTTATTAGCTACTTCAGCAATTTAAAATCGTTGGTGGTGGATGATAAATGTTTCAGCTTGAGATATATATTTACTCCATCTCTGGCTTTGGGCCTTGCACAACTCCAAGATTTGGAAATAAAAAACTGTGTTATTTTGGAAGTGATAACAGTCATAGGAGAAGAAACAATAAGTAACACTATGTTTCCTTATCTAAATCATCTGAAGCTCATAAATCTTCCGAATCTCACGTGTTTCTGCAACTTTGCTGGAAATTCAATTGAATTGCCCTCCTTGACACAATTGTCGATTGAGAATTGCCCCAACATGGAAACATTTATCTCCAATTTATCGTCAACAAGCAAGGACAACTGCCACACTGACATACAACCACTCTTTGATGAAAAGGTACGTATTCTTTCTTCTTTTTTTCCTCGTTTCTGCAAATATCACCTAAAATTCTTTATTCGCATTTCTTTCCTCCTTTATTAATCTCATCCATTTTCATTCTTGGAGTCTTATATATAATCCATAACTTCGTTTGATTATTGTTCTATTTATGAATGCAATCAATTGAATTTTTCAGGTTGGGCTCCCTAATCTAGAGGTTTTACGACTAGACAAGATGGATAAATTGAGAAAAATATGGATCATCAGCTCAGTTCGGATTCCTTCTGCAAATTATATTCTTTTGGAGTATATAATTGCCATAACGTGTTAAATGTTATTCCTTCAAACATGCTTGGAAGACTCCAAAAACTAGATGAGTTGAGGCTAATAAATTGTGGCTCACTATGTGAGATATTTGAACTCCAAGCTTCCAGTTGTGGAAAAACACAAGCTATAACCGCCACTCAATTGGAAAAATTGGTGCTAAATGATTTGCCAAAGCTGAAGCATATATGGGATGTGGACTCACAAGGTCTTCTAACTTGTCAGAATCTAATCTCAATAGAAGTTACAGGTTGTGGCAGTCTGAAAAGCATCTTTCCAGCCTCGGTAGGTAGAAATCTTCTTCAACTTGAAAAACTTTGGATAGATAATTGTTGCATGGTGGAGGAAATTTTTGCCAAGGAAGATCAAGTAGATGAAACAGTGCCTAGGTTTCCTCAATTAACGGTTCTGATACTAGCAGAGCTACCGAGGCTCCGAAGTTTCTACCCAAGGGTACATATTTCAGAATGGCCAATGTTACAGAAATTGCAGGTTTGGAATTGTGACAAAGTAGAGGTATCTGCTTCAAAAATTTTGAGCTTTCAAGTGACCCAAGAGATGCCATTGGATCAACCCCTGCTCTTACTTGACAGGGTACGACTCCAAGTACTCTATTAAATTTCTTCACAAATATTAGAGTTCTAATCTCTAACATCAATTGATAGTTTCTATCAAGAACAATATGCTACACACAAATTATTGTACATTTCGTTTTAGCAAAATAAATAAATAATTATTCCCTGTCCACCTTTGTTGCTCTGCATTCAATGCCTACACCAACTAATACTTTGGTTATTTTTCAGGTTCCATTGACCAACCTGGAAAGTTTGGGGTTGGATTGGAAGTGGTTTGAGAAAGAAGCGTTACATGAAAAACTTCCAGAGTACTCATGCAAATTAAATTATCTTACAATCAAAGGCTTTCATAAGGAGGGCAGATATTTGTGTATTTTGTTTCCTTCACAAAATACCCAATCTTGAGAAACTTCAAGTTTCTGGAGGCGTTTTCAAGGGATTATTCCTGTGTGAAGGATTTGGTTGTGAGGAAAAACATGTTGAAGCACCTAGTAAATTAAACCACTTAAGGCTTGTTGAGTTAAATGACTCGTTGCAATTGTGGGAGGAAAATTCTTTATCGAGTAAAGGTTTTCAAAATCTGGCAATTCTAGAAGTAGTTTGTTGTAGCAACTTAAAAAGTTTAGTGCCATCTTACGTGTCTTTCCAAAATTTAACGAAATTAGAAGTGTTGGAGTGTAACGAATTGCTTAATTTAGTGGCAGTCCCAACGGCTAAAAGTCTGGTTCAACTTACAGAATTGAGTATATCCGAATGCAAAATGGTTGAAGAAATTATAATCCAAGAGGGAGATGAAGTAAAAGATCGGATCATTTTCAAGAAACTAAGAAATTTGGAGCTGAAGTGTTTACCGAGCCTTACAAGCTTCTACTCTGGGAGTTATACAATTGTATTTCCATATTTACAGCAAGTTGTTGTGAGTAAATGTCCGAATATGAAGATTTTTTCTCAAGGAGTTTTAAGCACCCCAAGACTGCACAGACTACAAACAACAGAAGAAGAGGGTAAAGGATTTTGGAAAGGAAACCTTAATACTACAATAGAACATCTATTTATAGAGGTACGCAAAAAATTACAATATTTTCTCATCTCCCAGTGCACTTTGATTTTTCATATCTTTCTATCCATGGTGTGGAAACATAATTGCTATTTGAAATGAAATAATTGAATTGTTTATTTAATTTTTTCAGTTTGCTGAATGAATTGAGACTCCTAGGTGGAATAATGAGAGATGAGTTTTCATTGTTGCAAAATTGTACGTTCATAAAAATTCCAAATGAGCATTAGTAATTGAGAATTAGTTTGATTAAATCTGGATTATGTGACGATTGAAGTATTGAATAACTCAATTGACCGAATATTGCTTTCTTTTATTTTTTTCCCCAATAGTTGGTTGTTTTTAGAACTCTCACTTTTGTCTTTGTTATGTTATGTTTTATAATTATAAAATGTCTAGTTGTAAAGAAAATGAGTTGATTCTTTTCCTTTATCTCTATTTTCACACTATATGAAGAATATCTAATAATTTATTACTATAAAATTCTTTATAATTGCAGAATGGCCAGAGTTCTACAGAAAATCGACGATTTCACTAGTGTTATTCATCATTTGTGGCACTATTGTTTCATCATTTGAAGAGAGTCGTGACTTCACTAGTGTTATTCATCATTTGTCGTTGAAAAATTGTGTATGTGGACTTTTGCATTTATTCATCATTTATACTATTCAATTTCGAATTTCTGATATGCTTTACAACAGTATGATTAAATCATCTTATCGCTACTGCAACAGATGCTAATGATTTTTCCAATGATAGGTGTAGTTGATGATGCCATTTGTATTGCATTTTTTTTCTTTCATTTTACTTACATTTGAGATTTTGTAATAATTTCATACATTTTCTTTGGGGTAAGTCTCGTTACCTCCCCATCATTAGGTAAACCTATTTTGTTTTCATAAATAATTTTATTAGTACGTTGATGTTTAGTGGTGAGGTATTTGAGTTCTATCATGTGCAATATACAAACATGTGTTGAGAGTTTTTTACGGTGTTGTAAGAGTAGATAACTTCCGATATGAAAATAGATTTTCGAACTGCATATATAGCATTTGATATTGTCGAAATTTACAAACATTCAAAAGTATTATCGAATCAATCAGAATCAATATATAGTTTTTAAAATGTATTACGAACTGGGGTTCAAATTTCTAATAGACAGTTAATTGGAAGCTCTAGTAATTTGCCAGCTAGGCAGCTGATACTTAGGTCTAAATTAGTAAAACAAGTAGGGCTTTTTGGGCCCAAACTAAAATGGACACTGCTCCAACCTTAATTTTCAACAACATAGAATCAAGTTCAAGTAGCACCGTTAATAAAGGAGTTGGTACTGGGCTTGAAAAACCCAATAATAATGTATTAATTTGCACGTCCCAGCCCATCTCCCAAACATTTGTTTGAATTTGCACAGAAATTCCTAGACTATTAATTAATTAGTTTGCAAAGCATGGAATGGAAGGCGTGCACTATTTAAGTTTTCAACCTTGTGACGTTATATGAACAAGAACCATATGATATGAAATCCACAAATAATTTGTAACAACAACATAACTTAAAAGTAGCGTGGTGCTGGTCCTGTTTCGTGGATCTGTTTCTCTGGCACTGGCTTCGTTTTGCAAAGCGTGTGGTGGATGTTTTGAGGAGCATTCCCCTGTTGTGATTTGTTTTGTGCTGTGGGTTTGGGTGTTTGGTTTGGTTCGGTTCGTTTCCTGTGGCTTCGTTTTTGTTCCTATGGCTTTTATCTGGGTTTTCTCCTTGTCCGCTTTCTGTTCTGTGGTGTTGAACTGTTTTGATCTGGTGGTGTTGCTGTGAGGCGTTGTTTAGTTTTGGTTCCTTGCTCTGTTTGTTTGTTACCTGGTTCCAGGTTTGGTTGTTTGTGGTTCTTTTGCCTTTTTTTTGGCTTGTTTAATAATATACTGTTTCAAAAAAGAAAAAGAAAAAGTCCCACTTCCATGGTGCCTCCTAAATTCTACCAACAAATTCATTTTCTTCCTTTACACATCATATGTATGCTTTCTCTGCTGACCTTCACAGCTCTTGCAGAAAACTGGTTAAACCATGGTGGGGATTTATACAACAGAAGACATGCAAGCAAGGAGACCAAAATCAGCACCAAAACAGTTCCCAAGCTGAGTTTAAAGTGGGAATTCTTTGCAGGAAAAAACATAAGTTAAACACTATCTATTTTCAATGGAACCCTTTATTTTCCAAGCTGGAATGGAAATATCTATGTAGTCAATGCCTCTGATGTTAACTGGTTTGGAAGAAAAACGTTCATAATCTGACAGGTTTGAGCCCGAAACCAAGCTTGGTTGCGAATGTTAATTGAACAGTTTCAACTCCAACAATTGTAGTTGATGATGATCATGATCCGCTGATTATTGGAGTCTATGGACCTGTTTATTATCATTTATATATTGCCACAGGAAATTTGTACTCAGTTCCATCACATATAGAAGAATGTCAGGAAAGGGAAAATAATCAAATCGTTCCAACTCATTCGGACGAGTGTGTGGAACCCGATAACCATTCGAATTCAATCCTAGCCTTAGATTTGGACTCGGGAAAGATCAAGTGGTACCATCAACTTGGGGGATATGATTTATGGTTTTTTGCATGTAACAATCTTTCTACTCCTGGCTGCCCACCCGGACCTAACCCGGATGCAGATTTTGGGGAGGCACCAATGATGCTTAGCATACAAGTTAAAGGAATGAAGAAAGCTATTGTTTCTGCTGTTCAGAAAATTGGATTTGCTTGGGCTCTGGATCACGATAATGGCCGCCTCTTGTGGTCTACTATAAGTTTTTCGATCCCAGACAATTAGCATTTGACCTTAGCAATTCTGAACCAACCTATCTAGATGTTTAAACAAAATACTAATTGTACCGAAGGAGGCTGGACCCGGTACAATTGGAGGAGGAGGAACTTGGGGAGCAGCCACCGATGAAAACAGGATCTATACAAACATTGTAAACTCAGCTGGCAAGAATTTCGCTCTGAAACCATCAAACAAGATCACAACTTCTGGTGGATGGGTGGCAATGGAAACAATGTCTACATTGCCACAGGAAACCTCTATTCTGCTCCACATCACATACAGCAATGCCAAGAGGTATAAAACAATCAAACAACATCAAGAAGCCTGGACAAGGGTATCGAACCTGAAAACCACTCAAACTCCATCCTGGCACTTGACATAAACACTGGCAAAATCAAGCGGTACAAACAGTTAGGAGGCTATGATGGATGGTTTGGAGCATGTAACTGGCATTTTGAATCCTAATTGCCCTCCTGGACCTAGCCAAGATGCTGATTTTGCAGAAGCACCAATGATGCTTAGCATATATGTAAACAGAATCAAGCATGTTATAGTAGTTGCTTTTCAAAAAAGTGGTTTTGCCTGGGCGTTAGATAGCGATAATGGAAGCCTAGTCTGGTCTATGGTGAGTTTAGTCCCTACAAAAATTACTTGAATTCAATGAACTTTTTTCTTTCACTAGTTAATAGCAAACAAAATAGCTGTGATGTTATTCTTTTTGAACCCAAGATTGCCTAGCTAAAAGGATTTTCCAATGTAGAAGGCTGGACCAGGTGGCATAGGTGGAGGGGCTATGTGAAGCCAAGGATGAGAGAAGGATATACACCAACATCGCCAACAGCCAACAAAAGAACTTCACTCTAAAGCCATCCAAGAACACCAAAATTGCTGCTTCTCCACGAAATTTTAGGTAGCGGAGATCATCCTTGTAGTGTTCTCCACCAGCCTGAACCCATTTAATAGACCTTCAATATATAACAGGAACAAAAATCAAATCAAATAAAAAATAAAAATCATTTCTTTAGTGTATATTTGTTCAACAATTTCCGTCTAGGAATGTAAATTAATTAGGTGACACAAATGGTTCTACACAATGCCCTAAATTTCTATATTATTGATTGGTGATAAATATTATAACAAACAAAGAAATCAAATGAAACCTAGGGAGGACTCTGTGTAATTGAAAATGTACTCACCCTAACAACCACTGTTGAAGACGAAAGTTGAAGCCTGACGTTCTCTCTTTGAAGATTTTCTACTCGAAATGTCATTTCTAGATTTCCTTTCTCCATTTCTACACTCTCCGTTTCTTCTTTTTTTTTCATTTTTTTTTCTGCTATCACCACTTACTAGACAAATAACAACTAGCTTTCAATGACGTGTTTAGGCACGTTACCCACTTTGGCTTACGTGGTATGACACCTCACCATCCCCCTTTCACTGACATGTCATGACATACAATTTAATTGACATGTCTTCAACCTTTGTGGACGTGTCTGGACATGTCATCCACTTTAACCGACGTGACCTAACACATTACCAGCCATTTCACAAATGTGTCATTCAGGCCTCCATTCCAATGATGTATCAGGACACATCATTCCATTTTAACTAACATTTTAGAACACGTAACTATACTCTTGCTAGTGTACCGGTGCAAATCAACTAAACGTGATGACATGCTCACACCATTTTACCTTACGTGTTATAACATGTCATCTTTATAACACATGTCATCATTTCATTTGGCTTTCCAGGGCACGTCACTGATGTTGCTGACGTGCCATGACACGTCATCCTCTTCTTTGAACACGCATCCCCTTCTTCGAAAAACCAGTCTCAATATTTTCATTCTCTACAGAGCCTCAAAAACCCTAAAACATCACCAACACACACTCTCTTCATTCCTCAGAATCAATCCACTAAACCCAACACCACCAATTTTTTGTTGAATCCAACTTGTTCGTTTTGTTCTCATCTTCTTCAGAACAGCAACAGAGAAAAGGACAACACAGACTTGAAATGATGACTGGGACTATCAGAAGAGGGCATGGGCAGCCTCAGTATCTTGATAAGTTGCAGGTAAAAATGTGTTCTTTACATATTGAAAAAAAATTGATAAAAGAATAGTTGTTTATGTGATCTTTTGAATGAAATGGGCAGTGGGTATTTGTAAAAATTCTGCCTTGTTTGAAGTGGTAGTGGTGTTGTTGACTAGCTGGGGATAAAATCAATATTTGATGAGGAATGTTGTTTCAGTGTCAAATTTTCAGTATTCTGTTTCAAGTCAATATAAATGGTCACTTGGATTGAAGGTGGACATGCAAATTTCAGTTGATCAATCTATGGGAAATTAATTGGTGATAACTATTTATCTATAGTTTAAGTGATGAGCAAACATTCAGCCAAAATAGGAAAGAATAAGAAAACAGTCATGATTTTTTGAATTTTATAGGAGAGGTTATTAATTTCTTGTATGAAGTTCAAAAGGAAAGAGTTATTTCTACTGCAGAGGACATTTCCTGTGAAAAACTTTTATTACATTCGTTTTCTTTGAACTGCTTATGTTTACTGTTAGCTACGTGATCTTAGAAATGTAAATCCAGTTAGCTACTTGATTGGCTTGAGATACTGGACTTTAAAAGTCCTTCAATTGATGAGAACCTTACTGTTTGTTGTTGCAATCTTCTCTCTTATGCTTTATCTTCTTTCCCTTGGAATGGCAATGATATTGCCTCAGGAGAATTATATAACTGATGTTATTCATGACCATTTGTGCTTGAAAATTGAAAATTCTGTATGTGAACTTCTGCATTTATTCATTATTACTTGTACTATTCAGTGCTCAATTTCTGGTATTGCTTTCCAACTTTATGATCAAGTCATCTTATTGAATTTCAAAAGACCGTACTTAAAATACTTATCATCAAAAGAAGTTCTCTTGATAGTGAAGGCATAAAAGAAGTTCTAGAAACATTAGACTGTGTAAACAATCAGTTTTTACTAATGTAGTAAAATTGATGGTCTTTTTACTGCTAGAGCAAAGTTTAGTTTAGATCAAAAATCAGATGACATTTGAAAAATATGATCTAAGTTTATGTTATTTGTTTCTTCAGGTAATTATTATGACTTGTTGATATGTGATAATGGAAATAGGGGACCTATGATCCAAGGGATCTAGATCACGATGATCGCACCCACAAGTGGGATACTGTAAGTTTTTTCGAGAGACAATGATGTTATGCATACATAATTTTGCTCACAAATCACAATTAGCATTTTATCTCAAGCAAAGCAATTATAAAACTAAGATAGCTAAGAACGGAAACTGTAATTGTAGGGGGCCGGACCTGGTGGTGTTGGAGGAGGGTGAAGTTGGGGAGCAGCCACCGATGAAAAGAGGATCTATAAGTTGGTGAAGTTGGAAGGCAAGAATTTCACTCTCAACCCATCAAACAAGACCACAAACTCTGGTGGGTGGGTGGCAATGGTATTTGGTGCCGGTCTTGCCACTGATGGAAGTATTTGACTGCAAAATGCGTTCTCAGAACACATGGGGATCCTGCACTCCAACTCTGCTGAAAATTTAGCGATCCATAGGGCAGTGTCCTTGTGTGCTGAGTCGACAAGTCTTATTGGCAAGGAAATTGATATCGTTAGTGATTCTAAAGTGGCGGTTTCATGGATCAATTCAGAGGGATTTGGCTGCCTGAATCATGTGAATTTAATGTATAACATCCGTAGTCTTCTGAATTATGTAGGTAATACTGGGGTCATTTTCAGCTCAAGAGCAAGTAACACTTTCGCAGATAACTTAGCTAAAAAGGAGTCAGCTATGGAGGGGGAAGGTCTGATCTGGGACATACATTGATTTCTTTGTTTCCTCTCTGAGATCTGTCCAGCCTCTGTTTTGTTTGCTCGGGTGGCTGCTGTTTGCTTAGTTGTGTTTTTTCTTTTGGCTTGGTTCTCAGCAGCCTGTTGTAAGTTTGGTTTCTTCTAATAATATTTGCAGTCCAAAAAAAAACAAGTGGTAGCAAATGAGGGAGCTGTACCTGAAGAGATTATTTTCAGAAAATTGAAGAGTTTGTCACTTATGTATTTACAAAGTCTTGCAAGTTTCTGCTCTATGAATCACATTTGAAACTTTCCAATTTTAGAAAGTTTAGTTGTGAATGATTGCCCCAAGATGAAGATTTTCTCTAAAGGAGTCACGAGCACACCAAAGTAGAACAAAGTTGGGAAGTTGGCGTGAATACAACCATTCAACAAAACATGGAAAAGAGGTATCTATTATTGAAATTCTCATACCTATATCAATGAGATTTTGTAAAGTAACTAACATCTACAATTCTTGCTCTTTTACAGATTGCCTAGAAGAGAAGATTTCACTGATCCTTCAACTAATTAAACAGTCGGAGTTGGCAGATTCTTCAATATAGTATGCTAAACATTGCAGCTCATCAAGTTATTTATGTTGAAGTCAGATGACAGATAGGTGGGGATGCAATTCTGTTTCTATCTTAATTGTTCTACTTTTGTTTTTTTCCTTCATAATGATGTTGCTACAGCACTTGTGTTTTCTTTGATTTGATCATCTAAAGATTGAATGGTGGCAGGTTGCTTTCGATTTTCAAGCTGTTGCATTGGTGCTTGGCTACAATTTACTGACAGTGCTTGCATTGGTTTGAAATTGTATGATTATGTTAATGATTATTAATTTATTTACATATGCAGAATAAATGCAGTCTTAAGGATCCAGAGGAGTGAGTCCCAAGTCATTGTCTGCAAATTAGACTTTGAGACTGGCGAAGTCCTGTGGAAAACCTTCATGCTGCCTGATAACAATGGCAGCAATCTGTTGATATTTATAGGAAAAGTGGATTTGCTTGGGCTCTGGATCGCGATAATGGCACTCTCGTGTGGGCTACCGTAAGTTTTTTCAAGCATAGACAGTGGTGTTATGTACATAATTTTACTCACAATTAGCATTTTATCACACTAATATCTAGGATTCTAGATGTTAAAACAAAAATAACTAACAATATAAACTATAATTGTGGGAGGCCGGACCTGGTTGCCTTGGTTGGATGAGGGGGAAATTGGGGAGCAGCCACCGACGAAAGAGGATATATATATACAAATATTGCCAACTTAGAAGGCAAGAATTTCACTCTGAAACCATCAAAATATACCACATGCAAACTCGGGTGGGCGGGTGGCAATGGTATTTTGAGCTGGTCTTGCCACTGATTGAACCTCGCTCTTCGCCTTATGTATCAGACTAAATATGCCGTTCATAATTCTCCTACCGGATGTAGGAGAGAAATTAAAAATCAGTAAACCATGAATTTATTCATGATGCAATTGGATTTGTATTGATATTGTGATCATAATAGAAGTATCATGTGTGCTAATTGGTTACTAATAGTACCGAAAGTGCTTTCATTGGTTCAACTATAATCAGTGGCTAGCTTTCAATCTGTAAATTTGCAAAATCAATATTGCATTTGCATTATGGATGGTTGCCTCTGTAGACAACATCAAACTGCATTGGAGTGTGTTTGTAGATTAGGATGTGGAAGACGAGTGGATTTTGTATTCTATAGCAATACGAAACGTCGTCGTTCCAATCATGCATTGCTTTGATGAGCTGTTTTTTTGGAATGGGCTTCATTCAATGAATAAAATATCGATATTGGTATCAATATCGGGCTCCTAAATTTATGGATATATCGAGGATATTATCGATATCGGTGGATATTCGGTTAAAAAATTAAAAAAATGATGGATATTTACATCTAAAGTTAGAATTTTTTTGTGAAACCTTAGAACAAGCTTAAACAAGTAATTATACATCAAATGAATCATATTTCAACAATAAATTAGCATAGTTATGATTTATTATAAATTATAACATAGATATAGTCTGCATATAATTTTTAAAATTGAGTATTTAATAGAATAATATTTTGTTTCACTTTTACAATATTATATATTTATATACAATATAAAGAGATTAAATATGTAATAAACAAAATTATCATTAAAAAATCTATATAGTTCCATACTTCCAAGATTCAATCATAAATGATAAATCATAATTCATATGTAATAATACATTGCATATCTGAAATTTAAAACAAAAATGAATTCTTTGCTGGTTCAAATACATAAGATATATTTCTATCATAATTCGAACGATAATTTTCATAGGAAAACGTACTAGCATAGTTTTTAAGGTAGTTATTAATATGCCACACGTATGTTGCTTGATCTCTTCCAACTGATCCATGAATTGGATAGTTTGGATTTACCTAATTTGGTGGATATTGTTGATCTGCATGCATAGGTATTGCATATGGCATTTGTGGAGAAGGATAATCTAATATATTGTAGCCACCATAACTACCATAATATGGTACATGAGAATCTGTCATTCTCTACGAATCACCCAAAGAACTATTTTATGTGTCTATATCCATTGAGGAGAGAGAGTCATATTCAAAGAATCTTCATCAATTTGATTTGTTCCTCCATGTTGTCTACCACGATTTTGATCAAAATTACTTGCATGAGCATCCCAACCTGCTGCACTAGCATTCCAACATGTTGCACCAGCATCCCAACCTCTTGCACGAACATCTCAACTTGTTGCACCAGCATCCCAACCTCTTGCACCAGAATCCCAACCTCCTCCCTCATCTCCATCATCTTTTCCTCAACTATTTCCATCAGAGGTATGTTGGTCATCGGAAGAGCTGCTAACAGTAACTCCACGATCTACACCAACTTCTTCTCTAATCACTTGTTCAACACTTATTCCCATGTCTCGAGCATGAGTAGCAATTTGTGGATCAGGATTTCCCTCATCAGCATCCAAATAGGCTGGTCCAACCCAGTTAAAAAAATGATTCTCATTATCGTCCCCTGCTTCAGCAGCTAGTTGAAGTAGATCCATAAAATCAATTTCATCTTCTTTATCTTTTTCAGCTGCTATATCCCTAAGTTTCAACTTCATATTATAATAACAATAAACAAGTTGTTCAAACATAGAATAGGCAAGACGGTTTCTTTGTTTCGTGTGGATTAAAGCAAATGTGGACCAATTTCTTCCGCTGGCAAAAGATGATACTGTTTGTGACAAAATGCGAACTGCTATTGCACGTAATGATAGAGCACAATTTCCATACATTACCCACCAATCAGCTGCAATAAAAATTATTAAGTATTATAAGTATGAATACTATTTCAAGGATATTATTATTTATTATTATTATATAGATTTTTGTAATAAAACTTATATACTCGGTTGCATTTTGCTTCTAGCTGCAATGGCTGCTCGTTCACAAAAACTTTTCTTTCCATCCTTAAAGTATATGACCTACATTCATGACTCATGAGATCAGTATGTAAATAATAAATATAAATATGAGTATATGACACAATACTCCAATGCAAAGAAGTTATAATATTAGAATTATAAAATTGATTGTAAGTTGTAACTTTTTACCTCATTTCCAAATTAGCAATCCCTGCAGCTTCAGGGTCTAATTGCGTATAGACAATATGTACGGCTTTCAAAAGATCTGAATTATCCTCAATATTGTCTCTATATTGGTACTTTGGGTTCAAATAGTAATGCTTTCACAATCTTTGCCCAATAATTATACTATTGACTATTATGTTGGAAAATTTTATAAATTTGTTAATGCTTCTTTTAAAATATTTTTCAATATAGATTATTTGAATAATAATTTAAGTATTTAAGATTAATTTTTTTAAGAAAATAATTTGCAAAATATCCTTGGATTTCGGGATGAAATTCACAATATTTCGGGAATATCGGGATATTTCGGGAATATCATGAGATTTTTATGGATATTTCGAAATCGACCGGATATTTGCTAGATATTGGATATTACCCCTGTTTCGATATCGGTCCCTCAAAAATATGGATATATCGGTGGATATATCGATTTTAAAAACCTTGGCTTCATTACAGGAGGATTTTTGTCAAAATGGGCTGACCTCATAATAATGGATTCTTATAATTTGGATGATCCACTAATCCTCTAATGTTTTTTTTTAATGGAAAGACAAGACAAAAACATCAAACTTTTCAATTAACAGCAGTAACTATTTACAATTTAAAAGCCCTGTTTCAACTCCAGATCGAGCTCCACAACTTGGTATTATTTATTCCTCCGGCATTTACATTCTCTTCCTTAGTAAAATTTCTTCCCTTTGAATTAGATAAGAAATTTTTCTTTGAGATGCAATTCAAATCTATTATCTATAAGGTTTTGTTTAATAATTTGAAGCTCACTTCGAATTCAAGTTAAGCTAGATGTTTCAAATTTGACGTGACCAGGTGAAAAGAACATTCATTCAATTTTACAATGTTCCATATTCGAGTTACCATCATTGCACATGGTATAACAAAAAATAATTGATGTGATATAAGTTGTTTTATTTATTTGTTAGTGTTCTTAAATTTGATCTATTATGATAAATAGTCAATTCTAATTAATTTTTGAAAATCAATTTGTATCAACTTATTTATTTATTTTTTTAATATCATACAGTGACTTGAACTTAAAATATCGAAACATTGCCAAATAGAATGAACGTTGTTACCATCGATCCACATTCACTAATTTAGTTTTATGATTAGGTAGCATTGATACTTGATAGAGTACTGGGATGACTAAAGTTAGATGGAATTTACAATTCGATGCAATATAGCTTCATTTCATAATATGAATTTCACAACAAATTCTCTAATGCTTTTTTATTCTTCTAAGATTTGGAAGCTTATGAGTTTTCTATTGCAATATTCTCTCAATTTAATTAGGTGAAATTACTATTGAACACACTGAAACTTCATTTTAGTCATTGTTAATTATAATTTGGTAATCGTAATTCATTTCTATATGCAAAATAGTAGAAGCAGGAGGAAGAAGAAGAAGAGTCCTATTTAACGAAAGCAAATTCAACCTCCATATTTGCCTTAACTGCATTTTTTCCAGATCGGAGAGCCATTGAAATGGCGGTGACTGCTGAGACTCCATAGAACTTGCACACGTACCGGTCATGTTGTCCCTCCCTCACTCTCTCTCGAGGCAAATTTTGGTCAACGATGTTTGTTCACGTGTGTGGCCACATCATGCACTTTTGCCTAGGTGTAAACAAATGCATATCCTTGTTGGCTTCATCACGTGACAGCCACATATACGCATTTTGGTCACGTGAATTTGCACGTCAATGGCTTTTACAATGATTTGGGAAACCTGAAACCCTTGAAAAATGGCACCATTGGAGGTAGTTTCTTCCCCTTCTCTTCGGTATTGGGCTGGGCTTTCTATAAAAACAGATTCAGCCCACTTCGATAAAACTTTAACACATTTGGGCTTTTTTTTCATTTTCTTTTTTGATAAAATTTGGGATTATTATACAATTATGTCATATTTTATTAAAAATAACTTGAACTATTTTATTAACAGCGTTGGAATTATATATAAAATAGCTTTATAATGCATTGGTTCAACTAGAATAACAAATAGTTTTATATAAAATAGCTTATTTTTATAGTCATTCTTTATTGAATTAATTTGTATTAAATTAATTTTTCAAATTTGAGTTGCAACCATCTATATCGGAAAAAAAAATTTGAGGTGATATAAGTTGTTATATTTGTATATGAGTATACTTAAATTTGATCTATTGTGGTAAATAGTCAATTTTAATTAATTTTTGAAAATCAATTTGTATCAATTTAGTCTCTTTTTCTTTTAATACTATATTCGGTGACGTCGATTCGAACTTAAGACATTAAAACATTACTAGATAGAATGAAACTATCCACATTCACCAATTTAGTCTTATGGTTTGGTAGCATTGATAGAGTACTGGGATAACTAAAGTTAGATGGAAATTATAATTCAATGCAATATAGCTTCATTTCATAACGTGAATTACACAACAAATTTTCTAATGCTCTTGTTTTTCCTTCTAAGATTTGGAAGCGTCTGAGTTTTCTATTGCAATATTCTCTTAATTTAATTAAATGAAATTAAAATTACTATTTAATACGCCGAAACTTCATTTTGGTCATTGTTAATTATAATTTGGTAGTTATAGTCCATTTCTATATAGAAATTTGTATTAAATTAATTTCATTACTTGAAGCTCATTGGAAATTCAAATCTATTTGGATGTTTCGAATATAGACTATTTTAATTATGGTGAGTCATTCGGTCATTCTTTATTATATATTGTCAATTTTTTTGGAATATTACATTAATTTGGGATTTTACGGGTTGGAGAGAGACTCAAACCCACAACCTTGTAGTGTTGGTGTAAGGGGCTATATCACCGGGCCAACCTTATTATATCATATATTGCCACATCTAGTTTACTTTTATAAATCAATTTACATTATATTAATAATTATTAATCTAATCAGATTAGGTAGCTTTGAGATAAACTAGTCAAATGAATTGATGTTAGCAAATAGAGTACTAGGAATGACTAGGTCACGGTTTAATTTTAATTCTTTAGGTTTCCTAATGATTGGTTGCTGATGGTTCAAAATTGATTTATTTATTTATACTTGGCCATTCTTAATCATATTTGTTCTTTTCTAATCCATATTTTTATAAATCAAATTGTATTAAATTAACCATACCATTAGATAGCCTTGAGAAAGAACAGCCCATATTCTTGGTCTTTTCCTAATCTGGTGACCTCTGAGAATAAAAACATCACATGACAACTAAGTTTATTTGAAAAAGACGAGCAAAAATATCAGAATAGGAAATGATCTTAACTCAAAAAAATAAAGTAACTCTAAAGAATCTCTGAATTTTAGATTTCCAAATGATTGATTGTCTCACATTTGCTCGTCAGATCGTAAAGTGTGGGGATATCTATCCCCTGTAGTGAGAGTTACATCTCGAACCGTGCTTGTAGCAGTTGATCTCGTTAAATCCTGACAAACTCCTGACCAATTAGTGTCAGATTTCAAAAATAAATAAATAAATAAAATTAGGTAAAAATTAAAGTGAGTATGCGTGTTTTTTTTCTCAATGAAAAGTTGAAAAGTTTGGTAGCTAATAGGTGAGGTTATTTTGAATAATGCATTGTAGCTTAATTCATAATTTATTCTATTACAAGTTTTGAGTTTTATGGTCATCTTTTTTTTCCTTGAATTATTATAAACTTGGCAATCGTAAAACAAAGACTCGATTCTAACCAAAATCTCATTATTATGAGTGTGAAGAGTTTGCCAATGAGTTGCTCTACCTCTTATCGAATTCCGGTCCTTGTTAATTATAATTTGTTAGCTCACCCTAACTTTTGTCTTTTGTTGTATATATTTTGATCATTGTTAATTAGGTAGTTGTAATGTGTTTTTTTTTAATAAAAATTTATTTTAAATTAAATCCTATGTTAGTGGCTATAAGAGCCAAATTAATAAGGGTCGTTTTCACATTAAAATTTGTATTAAATTAAACCCATTTCTACTTTAGTCTTTAGGTTTGTTCAAAAGAGAAAAAAGAAATCAAACAATAAAATGACTTGCAGCATATATAAAATGGTGCCATGATTTGAAAACAGAGTCAATCAGTCTAATAGGAAACATTATCAATAAACCAGCCCAAACAAAACTCTAAAACAATGACCCAATAAAACCATCAACATATAATTCTAATCAATTTGCCATATTAATTGCTACTTTTTTTAATTCATTAAAAATTGATAGCAAAATAAGTTAAAGCCAGGTATTGCTCTTTAAGAGGAAATTTAGGTGTCTAAACTCTAAAGTTGAATTTCATTATTGGAAGCTCACCTGAAATGAATGTGGCCTATTGTGATGTTAATTGTTTTAATTGTACTGGTCATTCTTAAATATATAATTATATATTGTCAATTAACTACTTTTATAAATCAATTTGTATTAAATAACTAATGATGAGGTAGCTTTTGCCTTTTAGCTCTCGATCTTCACTTTCTTCTTCTTTTGCCATTCAGTTCACACTGCTTTTATTTATTTTACAAAAAAAAAAATACATAAACAATATCTCTTTCCCTCACCTTCGTGATTATTCTGTTTTGATTTATATAAATTGTTTTCTTTTTTACTTTGGTCATTCTTAATTATATTTGTCAATTCTAATCAATTTGAGAAAGACTTGGCATTGCCTCTTTCCTTCAAAAATTCTTATTTTGCCATCCAAATCTTCCTTGTCTTTCTTGTTTTGTAAAACTCAAGTTTTCATTTTTCTTTATTGGTGTTTTAGTAGTCTATTGGTTCAAGGATAAAATTAAATGAAATAAATTTTAATCTCCTAGATAGTAAATATTAATGATGTGGAGTGGAGAGCCTTTTACTTGCGTTGATATTAATTCTTTCATGCTAAGTGACTCCACATCTCCAGATAATTTGATTTTTTTTTCTTTCTTGGTAAAATTTCATTCTTTAGAATTAGATTCTGAATTAGGTGAAGTTACTACTGAATACACTATAGCTTCATTTTGTAATGTGAATTGCACTGCATTTTCTCAGATGATGTTTTTTGTTTTTCTCCTCGATTTGGTCGTTTCTAATTTGGAGTTTCTATTGTAATAATTTTTTTTTTAAATGTTTTGGTCAATGTTAATAATAATTTTGTAGTTGTAGTCCAATTTTATATAGAAATTAATTTGTATTAAATTAAGTACTATATTAGGTGGCTATTATAACAGTTAAATTATTAAGGGTTGGTTTAATATTGCAATTTGTATTATTTTTAATCCAATATTAGGTAAGTTTATTAGGGTGTTTTACATATATATATATATATATATATATATAAATGAAAATTAGTTAAGTCAAAGTATAAACAAAGCCGGCAGAAAAAGGACAGACGTTATAGTCCAATAATTCACCTACTCCCATATTAGCAATGAAAAAACTCCTCATATGTATTAAAATCCCCGCCACAAATGTCGAAGGAAATGTGCACATGCTAGGAAGGACAAGGTGAAAGTTTAATTTTAGATTCTCAAGGTTTTATAATAATTGGGTACATATATTCATCATTTGAGGTTGAAAAATGGTGAATGTGAACTTTTGCATTTAGGCATCATTTATACTATTCAATTTCGAAATTTCTGATTTGTTTTCCAACTGCTTGATTAAATCATCTTATTGCTAATGCAACAGATGCGAATGATTTTTCCAATGATAAATGTAGTAGATGATGCCATTTGTATTACTTTTTTTTTAATTCATTTTACTTATATTTTGAGATTTTGTAATAATTTCATACATTTTTTCTTTGGGGTAAGGCTCGTTACCTCCTCATTATTAGGTGTACCTTTTTTTTTACTAGTACCGCCGCTATTTAATGGTGAGGGATTTGAGTTCCATCATGTGCAATTTACAAACATATATTAAGAGTTTTTACTGTGTTAACGTTGTAGGAGTAGATATCCTCCGTTATAAAAATAGATTTTTGAACCACATACGTAGCATTTGATATTGGCAAGTCCCGAGACGTTCAGTGTCAATACTTAAAAACATTCAAAAGTATTATCGAGCAATATATAGTTTTGATAATGTATTATAAAATGGGGTTTCAAATTTACAATAGACAGTCAATTGGAGGCTCTAGTAATTTGCCAGCTAAGCAGCTAATACTTAGGCCCAAATTAGTAAAACACCTAAACTAAAATGAACGCTGCTCAAACCTCAATTTTCAACAATATAGAATCAAGTCCAAGTAGCACTGTTAACAAATGAGTAATGTATTAATATTGTGCCCATGTACGATTGGATTTTCATGCACAGTACCACTTTTTTTTTTGCAGGCATCAGTTTTGATAAAAAGAAATTTGCACACGATTTCTCCAGGTTTCAAGTAAGTAATGGTTTTTCTCGGATGTGCTTGCTATAAATCTATTTGCTTTTCGAGATAAAAAATTCGAATCATGAATTAATTGTTTTGTGTTGAACCTTGCATTGTATTTGATTTAGGAGAAGAGAGAAAACGACAATCCGGAAAATGATATTAGCTTGTTGGAGAATGAAAAAGCTGAACCAGAGGAAGCTACTATGGTGTCTGTCAGGAAGAGGAAACGCAAGACAAAAGCTTCTGGTAAATTTATATATTTTTTTTATGGAATTATGAAACTTAAGGTAATGTTCATGCCTTACGGGTATTTTGTGAGCTATTTGAGTTTCTCTGATGAAATTTCTTATATAATCAGCATGCATCAAAAGATGGCATCAGAGCTGTGATAATGTGTCCTACACGGGAGTTAGCAGTGCAGAAAACCGGGGAATGCAAAAAACTGGCTAAAGGAAATAAACTCCGTATCAAGCTAATGAAGAAAGAACTTATGAGAGGTGCTGATTTGTCAAAATTTTCTTGTGATGTGCTTATATCCACACCACTTCGATTACAATTGGCTATTCGGAAGGAAAAGATGGATTTGAGCAGGTTTGTGCTGATGGAGACATTTTACTGATGTAGGAGGATTTAACATATTATTAATCGTTTTTATATTTTGTGTTGTTTTATGAGTGAACTATAAATACCCCTCTTTGTTATTGTAATAGACAGACTATTGATATTGAGAATTAAAATACAGAGAGTTTTCTCTCCATTTGGGGTTTCCACTTGTTTGCCATGGATTTGGCTTTTATCTAGCTTCCTACTGCGTTAAGTGGTATCAGAGCCCTCGGTTGTTTCCCGGGGAGGTACGGTAACCATGGTAGGCGATTGGAGCCACTTCGAGGTCAAAGAACACGGAGTGAAAGCCTTTTGGGCGGATCGAGAGCTTCGTCGAAACGGAGCTGGAGATTCACTTGACCGGGGAAGCGAATATCGAAGGTGGATTGCCCACCAACGAATCCATTCTCCACCACCATCTCACAGGTATCTTCATCATCTTCAACCTCCATCTCCTCCATTTTCTTCACAGCACCATCTTTACTCACTCAATCATATACCCACCAAACCATTGACCTCCATTCTCTGCAACAAACAGAGTCCCAAATACGTCTCAAACCCATCACCAATCCATCTCTATCACCATCAACCTCCATCTCCTTCAATCCATTCACGCACCCATTCACACATAACAAATCAATTTCATGACCACCAAAACTCATACAATCCTACTTGTGAAACTCAATCCACCAAAACAAAGTCCCAATCCACCAAAATCCATCTTCAAAGTGACCACCAACACAGTGTTGTGAAACCCACAGAAACCCAAACCACCAATTAGCCAACATCCATGAAAAGAAAATCGAATCTCCGCAAAACCACCATACACGTGAAACCTCCAAACCCCAAAACCGCATTTTCACCAACATCAATGAAAACCAAATTGAAATCACCGATTCGCACTTCACACTCTTAAACTCAACGAATCGCTGCCTCATGATAACTCTCGATTCGAAGAACCTTTAACAACACACCGATTTTTCCCATTCCAAAAACAAACTGCAGATGAAAACTATTATGAACGAAAATGGAGGCGGTTGCAACACCCAATGGCAATTTTCAGCAACCGCGTCTAGTGTTTGTGAGGTAAACACAAGCAAACAAAATAAGTTTTTGGTGTGTGATTTTACAGAGAACATTTCCAGGTGCTCTGCACCCAATTACAGTGTTATTTCTCAAATGGGTCAAACCCATGAGAATTTGGTAGGGTCCAATTCCAATTCCAATTCTAAACCTAAACCCACTTTGCATAGAAACCGACCCACAACCCTAGTAGATATGATGCAATTCGTATCCGAATGGTTTGATTTTGAGGAAAATGACAATACTTCTTGTGATGTGTTAGGAGACATAGTTGTTGATTGTGATAATAGTGTTCAAGAAAAGCTTGTAGATTGCTTTGATGTGGTTAAAAATGAGGAGGAGAATGATGAAATAGAATTTTCAATTTCTGATAATTTTATCCGACCAATGACAAAAGCATTTGATATTGGAGTAGTCATGGAAGTTGACATTGAACCAACAAATCAAGTTGTTGAAGAAATTGACAAAATTACAACACAATTTGTGAAGCCGACAATTGAGAGCAATATTATTGAAGATTTGGTAACAAAGTCATCGACTCTCGTTGGCCAATTTGTTAGTAAACTAGATATTGGATTTGAGTATGCTAAAGTGGAGCAAGAATTGGTTGATGTTGATTTTGTTTGGGATGGATTTGAGGTGAAGAAAGACCTTGACGGGTTCATTAATACTCTTGATCCATTCCATACTTATTTGGTGGGCAAGCCCCCTAGTTTGATGATACTAGACATGGATGGTTTCGAGACCAAAGGGACAAGGCGGCGACAATGGTGGATAGCTTGGACTTACTTGACATTTTGTTGGGCTATTACTTTGGTGCCAGTGTGGCTTTGGGACACGCTTCGGAGGGACTTTTCCGTTGGGGTCTACCACTCCCACAAGCCAAATAGGGGACTTCGCTCCATTGTCGTTCTACCGGTTCATTTCCATATGCTTCAACCGAACTCGAGGTCGAGTTCTTTTCAACGAAAGGGTGAACTGATGTAGGAGGATTTAACATATTATTAATCGTTTTTATATTTGTGTTGTTTTATGAGTGGACTATAAATACCCCTATTTGTTATTGTAATAAGACAGACTATTGATATTGAAAATTAAAATACAGAGAGTTTTCTCTCCATTTGGGGTTTCCCCTTGTTTGCCATGGATTTGACTTTTGTCTAGCTTCCTACTGCATCAAGTGCAGCCCAATGGTTGATGCTGAAAAGGCATCAAAGCATATCAAGGGTTCAATCCTTGGTATGAACAACCTATATGTGCGTGGAAATGCACACATGATGGGTTGAGGAGCCTGGTCTGCAGGCCTGTTGTGGTGTGGTCTAGGCCCAGGCCATGCGGTGCGCCGCCTCTGAGCCGGATTGGGTTGACAGTCCCCCTCCATGCAGTGCGCTGCCTCTGAGTTGTGGGGGACCCACTACATCATTTACTATTCAAAGCTTTTAATTGCGTGTCTTTCATAAAAGTATATGATGCTGTTCGAGTAATCATTGGAAGGAAGTAAGTATGAAATGTTAACTCTTAAAAAGCAGAGTGATTGAGTTGATGTTTATCTTGTTTCTGAATTTATGAACAGGAATACAGTTTCTGAATTAATCAGCAAAAATTGATTTTTGGTGGAAGTGAAGAAGGGAAACTTCTTGCACTTCGTCAAAGTTTTGCAGAGGTAAGCTGGTAGAAACTAGAACATGTTGTTGGAAAATTGTTGATCGAGTGTGACATATTTCAGCATATATTTAGTAGTTGTCCTTTTATTTGCAAGTGGGGCTTATCATATTCTTGATCTACTCCTTGCTTTTGTTGTCATGTTGTGTTGGCAGTAGAGCTTGAATCCGCCTGTGCTGATCTTTTTACAAAGCATGGAACGAGCAAAGGAACTCTATAGGGAGCTGGCATATGAAAATATCAGAGTTGGTGTCATCCACTCTGATCTGTCCCAAACAGAGGTATTTTAATTTTAGTTGTTAACTGAACTACAAACATTAGTGTTTGCACGCGTGACATCAGAAAAAGACTTGTTTTAGTGAAAAAACTATGGTTCATTGGATGGTCATACTTAAGCCCATTTAGTTTGTTTTAAGAATGATCTGCAAGAAGTAGTACCGGCCTGGCTTGTGAGTCCCAAAAACATTTTGCATTGAAAAACTGCTGCCGGCGAAATGTGTTTGGACATGTTATATTTTTTATACCACAACGTTGGATTTCTCAATATTGTTGTTAGTAATAGAAATGTCCCAGCAATGTTTACATAGCGGTGGGCACTAAGTTCGGAACCGAACCGAACCGAATCGAACCGAACCAAAAAAAGGGTGTTCGGTTCGGTTCATAAAATGAATTCGGTTTAAACCGGTTTAAAAATTGAAAACCGAAAAGTTTTCGGTTCAAACAGGTTTGGTTTCCCAAAAACCGGTTTGAACCGATTAAACCGCCTATATAAGTAAAAAAAACCCCTAATCTACTTCTTTTCTTTTATTAAATATTATTATTTATTAGTTAGGTTTGATTTGAGTTTTTTTGGGCTTGGACTATTAAAATTTATGAACTTTGACCCAAAATTAGAATCCAAAAACCCATCAAATTTTAAAACATATTAAAATGACTCATTAAACACATAAGCCCATAAGGCCCATTAGACCCAAAACCAAAATGAACCGAACCGAACCGAACCGATTAAAATCAGTTCGGTTACCATTTCTTATTCGGTTTAAACCGGTTCAATTTTAGGTAAACCGAAATATTTTCGGTTCAGTTCGGTTTTCGAACCGTGCCCACCCCTATGTTTACATATAAATGGTCAAAACTGGACTGGAATTCTGAGTGGCATCCAGCCATCCATAAGGTTTCAGGTCCACGAGGAATTTGTGCATAGAGCTGGTACTATATTCACCAAGTCAGTATCATGATTCTCTTGTTACTTACGCCTTATCTCTTTCTATTGTATCCAGCGTGAAGATGCTATCGATGACTTCAGAGTGCGTAAAATATGGGTTTTGATTGCCACTGATGTCCCATGGTATGGATTTCAAGGGTGTCAACTGTGTGATTAATTATGATTTTCCAGATTCTGCCGCTGCTTACATTCACAGGATAGGTATGTTGCTCAACCTGCAGCCTTTCTATGTCACTGTGATTCATTTAATTTTATGTTGAGTTGGTATAGTAAGGCAACATTTGTAATTATTGCCATCTAGACATCAGACGGAAAAAAATCAATACACTTTTCCGATTAGTGTTTGTATGAGAAATGATTTAGACTTGCACATTGTTACTGAAATTAAAATGTTGGTCTTCAAAACAGGTCGGTCGGGGAGAGCAGGGAGGAGTGGAGAAGCTATCTCATTCTATGCAGAAGATGATATTCCATTTCTGCGCAACATCGCTAATGTAATGGAAGCGTCAGGTTGTGAGGTTCCATCTTGGATCAAGGCTTTTCCAAAACTGAGGGGGGAGAAGCATCGCCCACGAAGAGAGCGAATTTCAACAAAACCAAAAGTCGAAACTGAAGGGGAAGCAAACCAAAGGATGAAAACTGAAAGGGAAGAAGCGTCGCCCACAA
>JANJYJ010000844.1:0-34745 GCA_033220585.1 Dipteronia sinensis
GTCACAATGTCACATGTCACATGTTGCATCTTTTAATTATAAAGTAACTAAAATGACCAATAGTCTATTAATTTTGTGATTGGAGACTTTAAAATGAAATTTTATCATCATGATTCAAACTCTACTATTACAATTATAGTCTCATTTTTACTATTAAATCACAAAGCTCCTTATGTATTCCACTACAATTTCGTTCGATTCGTAGAATTACAAATAAAGTTCCAGAATGGCTCAAAAAATAAATAGCACTATTTGGGGTGGGTGTTGTGCAAATATCACCACATTACTAATTCATATTTAAAAGGCACCAATATATGTGTCCAGACAAAAATACCCCTTCCAAGTGAGTTTTTGTAGTTTTCAAACCTAGTGAGAAAAACCAGAGAGAGAAAACATCTCTTGAAAAAAGAACCGGCGTTGGAAGATCAGTGGGTTTCCGTCTGAAAAAAGACGTCGAAGTAACCGGCGGTAGGACAACAGTGTTTTTTCAAGTGTTTAGACGAGAGCATCTTCAATCGACGGTAAGTTGAGTCAGATTATGTTGTTGATTTTGTTTTTAATAAGTTCATGTTTGATGTTGGTTGTTGATTAAATTTGTAGATTAGGTTTGTTTGTTGATCTGAGAATGGTTGTGGGTTAGGTTAGGGTTTGTAAATCCGTTGAAGATCTGGGTTCCCGAGCTTTTTCAAGGTGATTCCGAGCTTTTTTCAAGTTTTTTCAAGCTTTTTTCAAGCTTTTTTTCGAGCTTTTTTAGAGCTTTTTCCGAGCTTTTTAAAACGTTTTCCGATCTTTTTCTTGCTTTTCGAGCTTTTTCAAACTGGTTCCGAGCTTTTTAAAACGTTTTCCGAGCTTTTCTGGGTTTTCAAGCTTTTTCAAACTGGTTCCGAGCTTTTTCTGGATATCCGAGCGTTTTAGAAATAAGTCCGAGCTTTTTTAAAATGCCCGAGCTTTTTGAAACTGTTCCCGAGCTATTTTAAAATGTGGCCGAGCATTTTAAAACAGTTTCCGAGCATACAGAAACAGTGTCCGAGATTTTTTAAACAGTCTGAGATTTTTTAAACAGTGTCCGAGCTTTTTGAAACAGTTCCCGAGCTTTTGAAACAGTGTCTGAGCTTTTTTAAACTGTCCGAGCTTTTTCAAACAGTTGCCGAGCTTTTTTAGACAGTCCGAGCTTTTTAAAACTGAGTCCGAGCTTTTTCAACAGTCCGAGCATTTTCAACATGTGTCCGAGCTTTTTCAAACTGTGCCAGAGCTTTTTCAAACAGTGCCCGAGTTTTTTGAAATAGTTTCCGAGCTTTTTGAAACAGTGTCCGAGCTTTTTGAAACTGTCCGAGCTTTTTCAAACAGTTGCCAAGCTTTTTTAGACAGTCCGAGCTTTTTCAACAGTCCGAGCATTTTCAACATGTGTCCGAGCTTTTTCAAACTGTGCCCGAGCTTTTTAAAACTGTGCCCGAGCTTTTTGAAACTGTGCCCGAGCTTTTTTTATATGAGTCCGATCATTTTCAAACTGTGTCCGAGCTTTTTTCACACTGTCCGAGCTTTTTCAATATGAGTCCGAGCTTTTTGAAACTGCTTCCCTGCTATTTTATATTATTATGTCCGAGCCTTTTACAGTTTACTGATGGATTCTTTCTGTGAAAATGCAGATGGGTAGTGAACTAAAGGATTTGCTTAAAACTCCAGAGGATGAATGGTACGATGGAAAAATCACTCGGCATGACCATTTCAGCGACCTTAAAGATATCGACGTTGCACTGGACAGTGTACCAGAACAATTCAAGGTCGAAGACCGACGTCGGTATACAGAGTCTTGTTTTGGTCATTTCCTTAGGATGGATCGGGGGATGAAGTTTTCGGGTAGCGTAGTCCATCGACTGCTATTGCGCGAGCTACATCACGATGGGCCGCAGGATGAGATGAGATGAGATTTATGTTAGGTTCTCGTTCGGTCCGGTTCTCCAAGGTTGAATTCTGTCTGATCATCGGATTGAAGTTTGGAGTGATTCCTGACACGACGAGGTATGAGATGGTTCAGAACGGGATACACCAACGGTATTTCCATGGTGTAGCTGAGGTGGATTATGAACAGCTGAGAGCTGTTCTACGGATCGGTGTATTTGAGGAGCAGTACGATGCTGTGAAGCTATGCCTCCTTTATATGCTAAACTGGATATTGATGGGCTTGGACGAAAGAGAGAAAGTTCCATTATGGCAGATCCGGCTAGTCGAGGACTTGGACGCTTTTGATTCATTCCCCTGGGGTGCCCACGTGTATATGCAGTCCATTATTGGATTCAAGAATGCCTTAAACGGTCGACGTGTGAGGTATGAGAGACGACAGCAGGAAAAGGGCGCCGACGTTCACACGGTGGAGACGTACAACATGTATGGTCTAGCTCACGCACTGTTGGTGAGAATTTAGAATTTGTATCGTTTGAAAACCTGAATATTTTTTTACATGAGTTACGGAATAAATGACTGGATTCTGAATAACTTGTTCTTTTACATAGGTATTTACGTATGAGGTTATCCCCGAGCTTGGGACCCGATTTAGGACTTGTAGGCAGATTGAGTTGTCCCCCTGTATGCTGAAATGGCAGTTGCAAAAGCAACCAAGGTCGGACAAGCTGGACAAAAAAAATTTCTTAGCCAGGGTAAGGATCTATTGTGTTAAAGTGTTTACATATTACGATTATACAAATACAATGGTCTAACAACTATTTCAGATGTTTGCGAGGACTGCACTGGTGCCGACAGCAGCTGAGAGGGTTGCACGGTACTACGAGGGCATAAATGAGGGAGGCAGTCTATATATGGCTGCCGATGGACACGACGGCTCGGTACCGGATCCCTTACATCATACGACTGTCGGACCCAGTCATACGGAGGGTTCCGACCAGGAGTTCCCCAGTGGGAGTCCCCTCAGGCACAAGCCGGATACGGAGGGTTCGGACCCGGAGTTTGTCGTTGGGAGTCCTCTTAGGCCCAGACAGGTTCGATTTGCGATGCCCGATGGAGTACATTCACGAGAAAACATTTGAGGGCATCGCCAGGTATGTTAAAAATGGTGTAATGCATTATTTATGTTGAAACAAGTGTTGGGTTTTAGTACTGACAATAATGATTTTGTTTCAGGACTGTTTGGAACGAAAAATCCAAGATGTGATGGATGCAGTCGCTGCGTTACCGGAGGATATCCAGAAGAGTGATTGGGAACGGGATATGCAGCATAGGGAGGTGATGGACTTTCTCCGGGGGCGGTGGGGTTCGACATTACAGTCTGGCAGGGATGGTCCACCCTCCCATGATCGAGACTCTCCCCGTATACACAGAGACGGAGGGACAGACCCAGCCACCGGACCTACGACGGAGGCTGATGGACCTCAGACGCAGGGTCCAACAGCTGGAGATACAGTACGAGACCAGCAGATGCAAGTCCCTGGTGGCACGGATACAAGAGTATTTGGGGAGACAGTTACCCAGGCGATATTAGAGTATCCACTGCTTATGGAGGTACAGGATGTGGATCCTCCTGTTCATATCCAGGACCACACAGCGGACCCGTTCAGTCCACTGGGTCAGAGTCCCTCCTCCCGTACAGTCCATACTCCTGACTTGACCAGGCGATCCATAGGGAGCAGCCCTGCGGTTCACCCGACACCGCTCTCATCTACTCGATCCCGTCACACCTCACCCTCTAGTGACACTGTAGGTCCATCCCGACACAGCCCATCCCACCGGAGCCCTCGACGTGATCCACGGGGACAGAGTTCCTCCTCCCAACACCCCTCAGTGGTCCACAGTCAGCATAGGCAGCAGCGGATGCGCAAACGAGGCTGGCAGTTGATGAGCCCATACAGTGACCCCTGTCGGCCGAAGAGGCCAAGGACACTGCCCATGTCATCAGCGTATAATTGTATACTGTTAATGTACATTGCCGCTACGAGTGCGTGAGAACACGGAAAATGATTCATTTGGAATTTGTTGCATGTGCATGTCTTCCGGGCTAAGTCAACAGTCCACTGCTTTCCGGACCGTTTGACAGAGAAAATGTTCCAATCCACTGGATTGACGGTCATATAACCGCACTTCTCGACCCGTTGTAGAATCACAAGATGTGATGCGTCAGTCAACTGATGACGGATGGACTGTGCAGCTCGATGTCGATCGTGAAACCAACGCTGTAATATATTCCTAATGAACTCTGCCAATGTCAACATAGGGAGTTGTCGTGCGAATTTAAGGCATGAGTTTATGCACTCTGCAACATTTGTTGTCATCACCCTGAACCTTCGTTGGGGAAAGTGTACACGAGACCATTTGTGTGGACCGGTAGATTCAATATAATCAAAGCATTCTTGTGCAGGTTAAGTAACTCACCCATGTACCGGTTATATTTGAATTCAGTGTACGCTCTAGCGGCTTTGTCCATTAAGCTAGCAACATCTTTTTTGGGAAATCGCTTCTTCACATTTTTAGCAAAGTGCCAACATCATATGGTATGGGTTGCATAAGGGAACACTTTAGAAATCCCTGCTTCAATGCTTGCATGTCGATCGGAAATAAAAACCAGATCATCTATATGACCAAGGGCACCTTTCAAGCAATCCAAAAACCATTCCCATGAAAGGTTGTTTTCGGAGTCGCCGTACCCAAAAGCAATTGGATACACCTGTTCGTTTCCATCTTGGCCAGTTGCAACAAACATTGTACCCCCGAATCTTCCCTTCAAATGGGTACCATCAACTGCAATAATCGGACGCATGCACCTCCGAAAACCTCTAACTGAGGCCCCTAACGACATGAAAAAGTAAAGGAATTTACCGTCGTCAGCGCACTGTAAGTCAGTGATTGTGCCGGGATTTTGTTGTTCCAGCACGTAACCAAAAGACGGCAGTAGTTGGAAGGTTTCTCCATGTGTCTCATAGGTCAGCGACAATGCATAATGCAAGGCTTGATATGCCTTACTGTACATGATTTGGATGCCATACATTGTTTTCATATCAGCGATTATATCCTTGGGACGCATGAGACGACCATCTTGTTGTTGAAGTCTAGGTGCAACCACTTCTCCAATTATAACTGCACTAGCTTGTCAGTGGCGACGGTGAATCTCCTCCAATGGACAACTGTGTTCATTTACAAAACTTCTTACTTGGAAGTACGTCCCTTCATCTCTTTTCACCGCTCTTAATTTCCATGTACAGTTGCCAATCAAACAAACAAGATGTAACGTTGTCTTATTGGACCTTTTCACTTTCCATTCGAAGTTTCGCCGCATTGCAAAATGGCCAACTAGTCTCTTCAAATCCTTTTTAGTGGGAAAGAACTGACCTTTATAAATCATGCTTGTAGGTTCTTCTGCTACCAAGGTTGTGCTTCTACCAATCCCAAACGAGTATGAATCTGCTCCGGGAATAACCCACATTGTGGTATTATCAGAATCATCTGCAGATACATTATGCCAGACCTCGGAAGTACCGGGCATATCTGCTCCAGTGCAACTAACTCCTTCTACACATCTTCCACGTCTTTGAATTTGGACATGATCTTCATCGGTGTTCTCTACATGATCTACCAGATCAATATTTGCCTCATTATCCACTTCCTGGTTAGGCCCAAGGTTCGGTTCAGTGTTCTCCTCATTGTACATCTCATTGTATTGCTCATTGTATTGCTCATTGTACCGCCCATCATTCATCTCAAATCGACAACCAAACACATCGTCGAATTGAGGTTCACCAACATCTGCATGGTCGACCACTACCGGTTGGACAGCACAGATGTTTTCCCCACCTTCAGTGGCACTCCTTTGTGTGAACACTTGGTTGCTACCGCTAGCGGATCCAAATGGTTGGGTATTTTCAGGAGCAAGAATATCATTTCGTATCACATCTCCAGTTGCCCTCTCAATTAGACTAATACATACTTGAGGGATCACCCGATCTTCCCCTAGCATAAACTGAACATCATCGTCATTTCTTACAAATGTGCGACATGTAGTGCCAGGAACGATTGATATTGACTGTAGATCAACATTGTATTTGTTTACATCATACTTCACAATGGTATGCACGATCGACACCAATTCTTCGTAACTCATATTCTTTGACACATACATTCCTTGGTTGTCCGATCCAACAAACCTCCGACTTCCGTCGGGTAACTGCTCCCATCGACCTTTGTAAGATATTACTATTCTCACCCGATTCATTCTCCTGTAACATTCATCACCACAAACCATTATGACAAACATAAAAGCTATGAAAAAGACTCAGAGCTTTTTAAAATAGTTTCCGAGGTTTTTACTATGATCTCCGAGCTTTTAGTAAAGGTTCCAACCTTTTTTTCCAAAAATTCAGAGGGTTTTCCCAAAAGAGCCGAGCTTTTTTACAAAGTCCCCAGCTTTTTACAAAGTCTCGGGTTTTTTTTTACAAAGTCTCGAGCTTTTTCACAAAGTCCCGAGCTTTTTTTACAAAAGTCCCGAGCTTTTTTACAAAGTCCGGAGCTTTTTTACAAAAGTCCCGAGCTTTTTTACAAAACTCCCGAGCTTTTTTACAAATTACCGAGTTTTTTTTACAAATTCCCGAGCTTTTTTTGCAAAGTCCCGAGCTTTTTTACAAAAGTCCCGAGCTTTTTTACAAAAGTCCCGAGCTTTTTTACAAAGTCCCGAGCTTGTTTTCTAAAAGCTCGAGCTGTTTTACAAAGTCTCGAGCTTTTTTCAAGTCTCTGAGCTTGTTTTCTAAAGGCTCGAGCCTTTTGTCCAAAGGCTCGAGCTTTTTCAAACAGACTCCGAGCTTTTTCAAACAGTGTCCGCGAGCACTTTCAAAGGCTCCGAGCTTTTTATTAACACCATCGGAGATTCAAATTTCACAGATTCAATATTCACAAAACCAGTTTCATGTTTACAAAAGGAACGTTTTTTAAAAATGAAGGATAAAAAATAGTATTTCAGACAAACATAATACTTTGTTGTGCTGACTGAAGAACGTTGAGTAGTTTTGATATTTATTGTAGAGAGAGAAAGAGAGGAGTTATTGCCTTCAGTGTTTCAAGTGTGAAGATAGAAGTACAGAGACAATTAAAAATTGATTATTTAAGGGCAATATTGGTAATTCACCAAAATAGGTGCCTTTTAAACATAAGTTATTAAACCGCTGACGTTGGTGCAACAACGAGACAAAAATGTGACATTTTTCACCATTTCCACAGTTCCAGAATTGGTGTCGCTGAATTAGGTGACAAGGAATAAGTTGAACTACATCTCATTTGTTCAAGAGACAAGAGTTAAAGACGGTCATTCAAGATTATACTGGTGGTTTTCAATTATAAGATGAATATTAGAAGAAAAGATAGTTTACGCATATATTTTATAAATTACAAATTTTAATTGTTTTGTGTCTAAAAGAATGGGTGTTAAAATATAAAAATATGGAATTTGTAAGTATAGAATCTCATTAAACAAAATGAAACGAGATTATTGTTAAGATTGAGAATTAATAATTAATGTAACAGATCGATTAAAATAAATTCAATTTTTAAAAATGAATATTAATTTGTTTCTCCAAAAGCCCAAACTCCAAAAGCAGCAACGCCTGTGTAGACATGATATTTGAATACAGTTATGAAATGAAAAACATAAAGGGATAAACGTGATATTTTATACGTAGATCATTAGATTCAATTATTTTGATCCAATATATGTTTGTCGATACTTTTATATATAATTTATAACTTATATATAATATATTTATATATTTTATATCAATAAAAAAAATTATAATAAAATACAGTAATTTATATATATGGACTGGTCACTGTTTTTCTTATCAAGACGTGGTTCCAACTTTTATGGGGGCACATAAGTCGATGCCATGGAAAACCTGCACATAACTTTGGAAAAATTGAAAAGAAAAAGAAAGCAAAGCAACTTAGCAATGACGTTACGTACATATCTACCCTTTGCTCTTTATTCGAGTTGGTCAATGCAAATTGCAAACATCAATCAATTACACGGTCAAGTACAATTTCTTGTCTACTCTAATCATGCATTGAGATTAGAGAGGGCATTACAAAAGCTGGACCACTATTGAGAATTTATGCTTTTCGAATCCCCATCAGATTTAAGTACAGTGAGAGATGCACTGTGCATCCCCGCATTGATCTTGTCGTGCATTACATTTTGCCAATTTTGAGTGCTCGTGTTCCACAAAAATGTTGGGTTATCGTCTCCTTATTTCCCACTTGATCAAAATATACTGTTATTTTATATTTTCTTATAAATAAACTAATGATTACAATCGTCAATAAATATTTATATATATATATATACCATATAATGACTCCAACCTAAAACTATTTACCATGAACTCACATTTTGAATAGGCAATATCTTTTTTTTAGTTATAAAAGTTATATAAGTGTTTCTACTGTATAGAATCTATAGGGAGGTGTGCCTCACTTTACCATACAATATCAATAAATCAATAAAAATAAATATTAAAAAATAAAATTGAAAGGAGGCCGGTATAGCCTCATCTATGGTGAAGGAGTTTTCAGGCTACGTTTGTGGACGATGGAGGTAGCCACCATTGATCATCTTAGCCAGTAGACACCATAAAGAGAGATAATTTTAAGGAGGCATCTACTCTGTTAATTTGCAGAGTCTAGGGGGGTTCCTCAGTCAAAAAACGACCTCCTCTTTTGCCATCTTTGACCGCCTTTGGAAAAATTGGAGGTATAGTAGGAGGCAATTAAGCTAGGCCTTTTTTTCTAATGCTGAAGAAAATGTATTTTTGTCTATATACACATCTATATTTTAGGTTTAGAATACATACTTTCGGTAACCAAGGGCCCTTCCACAAACCATAGTTCAATCAAATCTTAGATAAATATAATCTGACATTAATTACCCATTATATTATAAAGTTTATAAAGAACAGACTCCTTTAATAGGAGTTTAATTTTAAGTTGTACTTGTCAGGTCTGACAAACCCGACCCGTAATGCCGTCTGCTCTAAAAGATATATACGTATTTTATGTCACAAATCAAGTTAGCAATAATGCAACTACATAGATTAATGTGAAACTTTTTTGTTTTGATATACCATATAAGGGGCCCATCTGCAACTTATTAAGTTAAATTTGTATTTTTAATAATTTAGGTCTCTTCTTTTTTTCTTTTTTCTTTTACAGAATTTAGGTCTTTTTTTTAATTGGCATTTATAATTTACGTTGATAATTCTTATTAATGTATTTTAAGCTATAATTGCCTACTTTAACTCTAGTTTTTAATTCTGTAAGATTTATAAACTCAAGTGAATTATATGATCTTTGCATCTTTCTAAACTGTAAATATATATGAAGAGAAACATTAGGATTGATTGACAGAAGAACAATGGCAAGAATAACATTTCAAATAGTTATGATAAAATAAAGAACATGTAAGAAAAAAAAACCATCCAATCAATCTCGAAACATACAACACGGAGTCCGTGTACAATCCAAAATAAATAAAACAAAATACTACTAATTACTCATCACTCAAATCATTAGAAGTTTAAATGACCAAAACGGCGGCAAAGAGACCAAAAGCAACAGATCCACCCACAGAAAATCTATTGAAAGCGGCACCGTTTGTTAATGCTGTCGGCACAGGAGCGCCGGCTGGTGGCAGAGAAATTATCGACGGAGGATTGTTGGGAGAAAGCGGAGTAGATGGAAGTGGAGGTGAGTTCACGGAGGAGTCCGGTGACGGAGCAGAAGGTTTTGGTGTTTGTGGTGGTGTTGGTGGAGTCTTGGTGGGTGATGGTGCTGATGCAGACATGGGTGGCTTTGAGACTGGAGCAGAGACAGGCGGCGTCATCAACGGTGGTGATCGTGCTGGAGAAGGTGACGGTGAAGATGTCGGAGATTGCGCCGTGGCTGAAACAACCAGAAATAGCATGAAAGTGAAGAGAGCAATGGTTGAGTTCGCCATTTTTGGTTATGGATTGGAGACACGTACGATGATGTTTAAAAGTACATGTGACAAGTAACAGAGCTTACATGAGTTTGTATTTATAGACGACTTTGGGGTGTATGATTTTATTAAATTTGAAACGTTGATTGTGGAGGTCGACAAATTCAACGATGCAAAAACGTTGTGTGTCCATGTGTCGCACGTCGTAGGCCGAAAACATGTTTTTGGGGTTTGTGGGGTTGTGGTAGACCACTAAGGTACAGACTTGCCAAAAGATCTTGAACGTACACGTGGTTCAATTTTTAACGTTAGTCCGTCAGATATATTATTAAAATCAAAATCTATTGGCAAATCTCGTATGAACCAGGGATGGCAACTTCTCTTACGGGCTTCAACCTAAAATCTCCATTCTCATTTTAGAGATAAAAATTCTCCATAAATGGAGATGGGTGTCGACATGACCGCAGTTCGGTTCAAACCATAGAATCGAACCATAACTATAGAAAAAAATCGAAATTGGGATTCCGGTCCGGTTCCAGAACCATGAGTCTTAAGGTTTCGATTTCAATTTCTTGAAAAAAAAACCGGACTGGAACCGGCGGTTCGGTTCCGGTTTTGGAACCACCGGTTCCAGCCACTTATTTATTTATTTTTCTTTTCAACATTGACTCTTTCTTCATCTCTCTCTCTCTCTCTTTCTTTCTTCAAAAATCTCAGATCTCTCTCTTTCTTTTCTTTTCTTTTCTTTCTTCGATTTCTCATCTCTTTGATCTCTCTCTTTCTTCTTTCTTCTTTTCTCTCTTTCTTTCTTTCAAACCCAAAATCCCAGATCAAGCAACGGCGATCTCTCGTCGGTGATCACTTCTTCATCCTGTCGCCAGTCACCAACGATCTCTTTTTTGAACAATCTCTCGCCAGAGATCTCTTCTTGATCCCATCATCGGCGATCTCTTCTTCGATCCCTCTCTCTCTCTCTCTCTCTCTCTCTCTCTCTCTCTTCGATCTCTCTCTCTCTCTCTCTTTGATATCTTTTCTTCGATCTCTAGTGGTGGTGGGTGATATAGATTTTGGGGTTGATTTTGTTATATGTGTGATATTTGTGATATTTGTGTGATGAAAGGGATATATGATTTGTGATCTGTGTGATGATTTGTGTGATGAAGCCATGAATTCATGAAGGGGGTTATGATTTTTTTTTTAAAATAACCGAATCGCCTAGAACCGAGGAACCGGAATCAGAATCGGAATCGGAACCTCCTTTCAGACGGTTCCGGTTTCGGTTTCTGTTTCGGTTCCAGATCCCTCTGGAATCGGAACTGGAACCGACGGATTGAAACCGGAACCGAACTGCGGTCATGTCTAGATGGGTGGGGATAAGTTCCTCAATCCCCATTTTTCTCAATGCATTTTTAAGAAGAAAAAAAAAACGCTTTTAAATTTTAATATGTCCTAATTTTCCTCCGATTAACCATTTTATTCTTAACTATAAGGGTGCGTTTGGTACGCGGGACGGGACAAGGTGGAACAACTTGTTCTTGTCCCACGTTTGGCGCGACCTTAGCATGGGACAGGACGGGACAGGACAAGGTGAGACAAAAATCACAAAAAATTGTCCCACCCAAGACCCTAGGACCACTTGTCCCATGGCGTGGGACAAGTGTCAAAAAAGACCACTTTACCCTTTAAATGTTCAAATAATTACAAACATATCCAATATTATATATATATATTATTAATATATATAAATTATAATTACATATAATATATATATATATATATATATTATAAAATTATATATAATAATATATAATATATTAAATATATTTATATATATATATATTAATATTTAATAAATTTTAAAAATTATAATTACATATATAATATATATTATAAAATTATATATAACATATTAAATATATTATTTTATATAATAATAATATTTAATAATATATACTAAATCATATATATATTATATATAATAATATATATAGGATATATATATATATATCATATATATATATATATTATGTTATATATTAATATATATTATATATATTATATATGATATATATATATATTATATATATATAATATGTATAATTATATACAATATAATTTAATATATTATATATTATTATATATAATTTTATAATATATATAATATTATATATGTAATTATAATATAAATATTTTTAAATATTATTATATATAATAAGATATTTAATATATATTATATATATATATATTTATTTAATATATATTATATATATTTTAATAATATATATCATATATATTATATTATTATATATAGGATACATATATATAATATACAATATATATTATTAATATATATACATATATTATAATATATATAATATTATATTTTTTATATGTACAAATATTTAATATTATATATATATATATTTTATATATTATTATATATAATGATATAATATATCATATTATTATATAATATTATTAAATAATTATAATATATTTCAATTACAATATTACTATTTGTGTAAAATATAATAATATTGTAATTGAAAACAAGAGGTCATTTGAACCCTTTTATTTTTGTTAAATACTATAATATATTTCAATTACAATATTTATTTAATATTGTTAAATACAATATATAAAAATTGTTTAATATATTGTTTAATATTAGACAAAACAAAGAGGGCACTCTAGTCATTTGAATCTCTTGTCTCGTCATGTCCCAGCCATACCAAACGTATAACAGTACAGTCCACAGTCCTGTCCCATACATTCCAAACACGTCATGGAACAACTGTCATGTCCAGTCCAGTCCTGTCAAGTCCAGTCCCGTCCCCGTACCAAACGCACCCTAAATAATCATAAATCATAAGTTCCCAATGTAACCCTAGATTTTAGTATGAGTAATACTTTTCAATGGAAATTGCTAAAAATGACCACATACAACATGAAATTTTTGTTTTTAACCACATAAGAAAGTTTAGTTGTTAATAACCACATTTTTAATAAAATTTTAGTGTATATCCATAAATTACAAAAGTACCCATGAACTTAGGTTTATTATTTAAAAACTTGAAATGTGAACGAAAAACTTGAAATGTGGACAAAAAACTTGAAATTTTGAAACTTGAAATGTTGAAACTTGAAATCTTGTAGCAAACTTGAAATCTTAACTACAAACTTGAAATCTTGACTAAAAACTTGAAATTAAAACAAACTTGAAATCGAAGCAAACTTGAAATCTTGACTAAAACCTCTTCTTCCTCAAATTACATTTTTTTCTTTCTCTTTTTTTTTTACAGATAACAGCGCCGGCGAAAGGAAAGCTTTTACGACGTTGTTCTTGGTTAGCGAAGAGAGAGCGAGAGGAGAAAAGAGAGAGATGAGCGAAGAGAGAGAGAGAGAGAGAAAGAGGAGCGGGGAGAGAGAAGAGAGCGAAGCCAAGCGGCGCCCCCCTGGTTCGGCGTAGCCCAGGCAGCTCGGCGAAACCTTCGTCGAGCGGTGCACACCCAAGCAACGACGACCGGCGATGATGAGCGGGGAAAGAGAGAAAGATGAGAGAGAGAAAGAGAGAGATGAGTGGGGAGAGAGAATAGAGAAGTGAGAGAAAGAGAAAGAGAGAGTGTGTGTATTTGGGGATAGTTTTTATATGAGAACATTCAAGTAATTTCTCAAAAATATGGTTATTAACAATTAAACTTTCGTATGTGGTTACAAACGAAAGTTTAATGTTTTGAAGGGTTGCTTTTGGTTTTCTCTCTACTATTCAATCCAAAAATTAAATTTATGGGTTGAATAATATTAATGTTTTAATATGATTATTCTTAAATTTGTAATATTTCAAAAAACTATATTTTTAAATTTGAAGTTAAACAGGGAAAACAAGGAAAACGAGGATACCTCGTCCAAAATTCCCTTTATCCCCATTTTCATTCCCCCAAATGAGGACATGGATGAAGGAAGAGGTTAGGGAATAGGTATGAGGATGAGAAAACCAATATCCATATCCATTTTTCCAATTGTCATCCCTAGTCATGTCAACCAACTCAGTTGCTAACTTGTTATTGATAAAGTTATGTGCAGAAAACGGTTTGCATAATGTATTAGACGGATAAATACCAATATCAATCCGATAAAATCCAGATCCATACATGAAACAACTTATTGAAAAACGTATAATTACTTTTGTTGATAGTGATTTTTGGATGGTTGAAAAGTCAACCGATCAACAATACTACATGTTAGGATTGGAGATTAAAACAAGGTTACACTGTACATTCTAGACTTTTTGTCTCTCACTATTTTCTTTGTAATTGTTTGTATCTTCTGTATATTTTTTCAAATATCTATATAATGATATCTAGTAGTATTTATATGGATTGATTGGGTGTTTCCCTAATCCTTACAGCACAAGTAAAGAAGTTTTAGTTAGAATCCTAGAAGGATTCTAGTTGAGTAGACCGTCAGGGACCGATTTCCCGTTTCATGCTTATCTTTCTGAAAGTAGTGAGTTGTATCCTAATTGAGATTCCTTAATTCTTGGGGAGGAAATAATGATATTTCCTTGTTGGAGTGTGATCCTAAGATTCTGTATATGCGCGGATCTCTTCTTGATATAGCGTATCTTGGTAAGGATGTATTTCCCGTTTTTGGGATAACAGTTGAGACCCTAACCCCATGAATCCGGAGGATCGAATATGTTGAGTTTGTGGAACATCAATGTTTAGTAATGGACCACAAACTCTAATATACTCATCATATAACTCATAAAATAATGTCTTAATTTTAGAACAATAACTAGCAACATCAAAATCTATTTCTAAACATTGATAATAAAGAGTAAAATAATCAGACAAATTTTCTAATTTACAAGGTGGATGAAAACATAATGCAAACAAATATAGTTGGAAACTCCTTATAATAGTCTAACTATTTTTTTTCATAGCATTAATGCAGTTTTGTAATTGTACATCGGATGCACACTCAACAAATGCACCAATAATATTAACACTCTCAATAATAAATAAATTAGTAGTAGGATAATAAGTACCATAAAAATTGTTTGTAGCATTGTTAAAGACTTTCAACAAATTACAAATGTTTATACAAACATCCCAATGGTGTACATAAAGATTAATGTTACTAACATTATATTGCATAAAAGAAACTAATAAATATCCTTATAATCATAACTTTCAACAAGCAATTTATAAGTAGAATTCCAACGTGTTGGAACATCACGAGAAAATCTAATGGGACGTTTACTACTTTGTTTACAAAATCTTGCCCATGCATTCACCGTAAAAGAATATTTCCAAATAATAGAGGTCGGGCATCTCTAATAGGTTAAATAAAAGTTTGAAGAATTTACAAACCATTTTGAATACATAAATATAAAACATGTCAAGCACATCTTTGATGAAAAAATTTACCACCAAAATAAGGTTGGCATAATTCAGTTAAAAAAGGAATATATGTGGTATTGTTGGAAGCATTATCAAAACCAATTGCAAAAAATTTGTTTTCAATTTTATACTCTTTAAAAATAATTTTCATCTTTTATAAATATTATCAGTAGTATATGCCTCATTAAAAACTCTAAATGCAATAATTCTTTTTTGTATTGTCCATGCATTATCCATATAATGACAAGTGATATCCAAGTATGAATGCATTTTCCAATGGTCATTCCATATGTCTGCACATACTGTAACAAGATCTTTATATTTATCAAAAAAAAATTGCAAAATCTTTTGTTTCTCTGTTATAAATATCATAAAGTGTACGTGTAAGAGTTGTTCTAGGAACACGACATGCAGCAATATTTAATGTTTTTTGACAATAATTAATAAAACCAACTTTTTCACCCAAACTAAAAGGTAAATGTTCTATAACAACCATTTTAGCTAAGTCTTCTCTATTATTTGAATCACTATATTTAAACAATTAAGTGTTAGGGGTAGCGAACCTGTAAATTTGGGTTTGTGAACTCGATCTGGCATGTTTAGTTGGATGCCGAGACGTTATATGCTTCTGATATGTGTCATACCCTTCAGATTAACTCCACTTAAATTCTGTGGCAGTAATTGCAAACCACTGCCACGCTTCCATCGTCTTTCGTAACTTTCTTCATATAGATTACGAAGATATCAGATTTGGGCTGCTTCTCTAAGTTCCCTTCAGTAAGTGATACAAAAGTTGGAGAGGGGTCGAGAATATTTTCTGAATGGCTTGTGAAATTAGGGTTGGCATCGGGTTCGGAAATTATTAAAGGAGATTAGGAGAGTTTAGGAAATCAAGATAGACTTCTTGTTGAAGGAACTCATGATAAGAGGTGTTGTCATAGATGACATTGTTCGGCATATGATCCTTACCTTTCCTGGAAATGGAACGCCTTGGACCGTCTCCACTTCCACTTCCACTTCCATTTGTCATTTAAAAAATTGAATTGTAAAAATTCATGAAATAAATTTGAAAAATTTATTGGAAATGAATTGAAAAAATTGTTGGAAATGAATTTGAATGGAGTTAAAAATATGTAATTGAAATAAAATAAATATAAATAATTGATTAATTGAGACTTGAGAGAGAATTGGAGAGAATTAAAGAGAATTAGGGGAGAATTGGAGATTTGGTGTGAGAAAACAAATTAAAACAATTGGGGCCTTTGGAAGCCCTAGTGATCGTTGGGCCATCCAACGGTCCAACAATAAAACATTTTCTTAAAATAAAAATAAAAATAAAACTGGAATGAAATCGTCGGTTTCGCTCCGGTTTTAGATATTGGAAAACCAGAACCTAAATTTCTGTTTCGATTCGATTTTTTTAACCACAGTTACGATTTGGTTCCATGATTCAAACCGAACCGTGATCATGTCTATGTCCATGCACATTTTCATTTTGATACGAATCATACTAAGATATTCATGAGAATGAAGACTTTTGAGTACTCGAATAATAACGTAGGATTTGAGGAAGCAAATCCAACTGAAGTGAAAATGAGTGCACTATAGTACTATACAGGGGTGATGGCTATGCTCTCAAGCTCACTTGTTTTTTTTTTGGGGGTAATTTCACTGAAGTCTCTAATTTTTTTGTTCGAATTGTCACTTATTTAAACGTCTTTGTCATATTAGCAACTCTAACCCCTTCTTTTTCCAAAATACATCACTTTAGTTCATTTGACTAATTTACTAACAGTCAATTATAACTAAATATACAAAAGGTCAATTTTGCCCCTTAAAGTTTTTTTTATTATATTATAATTTTCCAAAATTTCTTTCAGATACTGTTTATTTTAATATTAAATTTAATCAAATTAAGAAAAAAAATTATTTTCTTAAAAAAAAGAGATTGTTTTACTATGAGCAAATTATTAATTTAAATATTAAAAAACAGAAAAACAATTTTTTTTGTAGATCTGGAAATTTCTACCCTTAGGTGACTGTGGGGTTTGATTTATTGATGCCTAGCATCTTCATCTTCTCATCACTATCAACAGTTTGCTCTTAATAGCTACGCCAACCGTCTGGGCGTCGGAGTCAGCGATTCTCTACTCCTCCGCCGCGGTATCACGTCCGGTTCTGTTCTTCGACGTGTTCTCCGGCGACCCTCATGAGTCGTGTAGGTTCGATCGCGCCAGCAGGGATCAGAGCAACTCCGACTCGTCACCCGTCGTCGTCGATTTCGATCAAGGTTCGTAGCAGCCAAGAAGACTGATCGATCTCAATCTCGATCTTAATATTCCTCTACCACCTGAAGTGGCGTGATTTTTTTTTCATTTTTTTGTTGGATTTCAGGACCAAAATTAAAATAAAAACAAAACAAAACAAAAAAACCATAAAATCTAAGCTGAAATGTCGCAATCTCATCATGTTTTAGCTTGATATCATGATGTTCAGTTGAGTTGAGCTCTGTTTCAGGTGTTTCAATATTAATTTTTTTAAAAGAAAAATCTTCTTTTTTCTTGAGAATTATATCATCTAATTTAGACAGAAGAAAATAATTTTATCACCTGGAAAATAATTGTTTTTCGTGGATGAAACAATCCTGTCTTTTTTAAGAAAATAATTTTTTTTTCTTAATTTGATTATAATTTAATATTAAAATATAAACAGTATTTGAAAGAGATTTTGGAAAATTATAATGTAATAAAAAAAACTTTAAGGGGCAAAATTGACCTTTTATATATTTAGTTATAGTTGACTGTTAGTAAATTAGTCAAATGGACTAAAGTGATGTATTTTGGAAAAAAAAGGGATTAGAGTTGCTAATATGATAAAGACGTTTAAATAGGTGACAATTCGAAAAAAAATAGGGACTTTAGTGAAATTACCCCTTTTTTTTAATAAAAAAATTTATTACGCATTATTGTAAATTTTTATTTTATTTATTGGTTTATCTACTAATAACATTATTGTTATTTTTTTACAGAAATATTATTGTTTTGAGCCATCCGCAAAAATTCTCCCAACATTCATTTTCTCCCACATCTATCGTTCAAATTTAATAATTAATTTTATTTTTTTTAATACCTATTGCAATTCCAAAAATAACCCTAATAAAAAACCTTCATTATTTTTTCCTCCTGGCACCCACAATCAAATTTTAACAGAGAAGCTTCTTCTTCTTTTTCTATCGTACAGAAAATCACAACCAAGTAAGAAGGCGTTCAAAGACCATAATATAAAACTTACAGAGATTTTTGTTTGAAAAAAATAAAAAATAAACTTTCAGAGATGTTATATATCCTTTGGGAATTATTTTCTAGATAGCTGCAATCAAGATCTTAACACAAGCATTTTACAGGGGCACCGGGTTAGGGATCTCCTTGCCACTTTATGTTCACTCCATACTTTGCCTTGAATCTTGATATCCATGATTGCATCAACTAATGATTTTATATTAATATAGAAGAATGACGCAGAATCCATTAAAGAAAAAAAAAACATTAATATCCACAAAATGAATCATTCTTTTTTATGAGCGTATGCATATATTAATTTTGAATCTGAATACTATGTCAAAAGTTAAAATAAATAAAAAATCCGAATACATCAATTAATGGTTTATTTTGTCAATAATAATTAGAGACTATAAACTTTTTTTTTTCTCTCTCAAGTTTCTATCATTCTCTGTTAAAAAAGGGTAGAAATCTTTTTCTTTAAGGTGTAAATGTATAATTAATATTAAAGGTTTTTTAATTAGGGTTATTTTTGAAATCACAGTGAATATTGAAAGAAAAAATAATTAGTGGTGCTATTGGCACACCCCCTACTGATTTATTTATGCCCCACTTTTTTAATTATTTAGTATTATTTTTTTCCTTTATCAAAATTACTAAAAAAGACATACAATTTAAGAAAAAAATATTCAATAAATTAAATCTAATAAAACCCCACATCCCTTTTAAAAAAAAACTCCAACATTCTTTTAATTCGTTCTTTGAAGAAAAAAAAAACTTAACTCTTAAACCCTAAAATTAGAACATCAATACTTTTTAAGCATAATCAAACATCACTGCACGTCTGCTCAATTTGTAATATAGATATTTGTTCAGTAATAAATAAAATACAAATAAATAAACCCAAAAACATTGGTGCTGTAACATTCAATGTTGGTGTTCTGTGTCTTAAGGCACAAAGAGAGGGAGATAGCAGTAGAGAGATTGATTTTGGATTCAAATGTTTGTAAACTCTCACTGATCTTGGTAGAATTTATATAAGAATGCAAACTAATTTGGTTCTAAAAAAACATTCAGATTTCGTTCCCATCTGCAGTATACAAACAAAACTATCAAATTAACAAACTCAAATAAATTATTTTTTAACTCAAAAAAAATATATAAATCAGATAACAATATAATGTTCAAATGTTGAACAAGCATAACCTTTATGATGGAAAAAACTACAATCCAAAAACTTGGAGGTCTCCACTCATTTTTTTTTAAAAAAAAAAACTGTACATATTATAAAAGCCAAGAGGCAAGACACAAGATATGCAGCAGAGCACAAGGTAAAGAACAACACAAAGAAAAAACAGAGCACGACCACAACATGTCTGATTGACCACAACATGTCAAATAAATTCATTATTGTTTACAAATTCATAGGAGAATTTCATGTTGACAGAGGAGAAGAAGACGCCTGACTGAGCCAACGAAACTCTAGCTGGTGGTTCCATGTCTGCTGCAACAAAACCATGTCTGTTGTGCCTTTCTTCTTTGGGTGCTGTTCTGTTTTTCCTTCATAGGCGTTGTCATTTTGGCTTCTATTGGCCTGTTTGTTTTATACAATTGCTATTCACAAATAAATGTCTGCTGATACGATTTCACAAGATTGAGAGATTGATTTCGTGAGAGAAAGACGAGACAAGAGATAAAGAGATCAGAGATAGATAGAGAAATCAGAGATATGGTTTATTAAGTTTGAAAAATAAAAAAAAGGGCAGTTTTGGAAATAAATAAAATAAATTAATAAAATGATTTAATTAAATCAAAATTTAAAAAATGTGGCATAAATAGATCAGTAGGGGGTGTGCCAATAGCACCACTCAAAATAATAAGAGTGGTGCTATTGGCACACCCCCTACTGATCTATTCATGCCCCACTTTTTAAAATTTTGATTTAATTAAATAAAATTAAATGTTTTTATTAAATTTTTTGGTTTATTTTTAAAACTACCTATTTTACTTATTTTTCAAACTTAATACATACCATATATGATATATCTATCTATTATCTCTATATCTGTATACATCTCTCCCACCTTCATTGATTGATTTATTTTTTTCTTCTTATTTAGTTTTTTTTTAGTTTTTTTTTTCTTCTTATTTCATGATGGAAACGAAAAAAATAAAAAATAACAGGGTACTTCAACATAACAACAGCTTGATATCATTCTAAAGAAAAAATAAATTTCAAACTTATTTCCAGAGAATGAATTGTTTCCAGATGCTTACTATCATTGTCAGACAATTCTTGCTTTATGTCATTCTCAGACAATTCTTCAAGATGTTTGATATCGTTCTTAAACAATTCTTCAATATTATTGATATCGCTCTCAAACTCTTTCATAATATTTTAAATGTATGTAAGAAGCAAATTTTAGGGTTTAAGAATTAATTTTTTTTTTAGAAGAAACAGATTACGGGTTTAAGAATTAATTTTTTTTTAAGAAGAAGAAACAGATTATTGGGTTTTTTTTTTGGACAAGGAATATGAAATTTTAATAGATTTACTTTGTAGAAGATTTCTTTCCTAAATTGTATGTCTTTTTAAGTAATTTTGATAAAGGAAAAAAAGAATATTCTATAATTTAAAAAGTGAGACATAAATAGATCAGAGAGTGTGCCAATAGCACCACTCTAATTGTTAAATTTAAATGACGGGTCATGGTTGTGGTGAGAAAATGGGTGTTGGGAGAATTTTTTTGGGTGGCTCTATATTAGCAAGTAGCAACGTTGTCTTGTCTATTAGAACAATATTGAAAATAGAATAAGAAATAAAAATCAGAAATATTTATTCTTCTCAACAACAAAAACAACACAAGTACATATAAAGACGAATATTGGAATCAAGAATTCCCTCGAATAATCACTTCAATGCACTCACTCTTCTAGCTACTACATAATGAAAACGGCAGCGACTGTTCCAATAACCAGAGATCCGGTGACGGAAAACCTGTTGAAAGCGGCAGCAGCGTTGATCAGTGACGGTGGCGTGGGAGGTTGAGATGGTGGCAAGGAGATGAAGGCGGGAGATGGAGCTGGAGAGGGAACTGTATGCAGAGGTGGCGGAGACGTCAGAGGAGGCCCGGCCATTGCTGGAGATGGTGCCGAAGACGGCGCCATGAAAATTGGAGCAGATTGTGACATTGTCATTGTGCAACTGGAAACAAACACCAACGCCATTACAAAACAAAATACATTGATTGAGTGAGCCATTTCAGAAACTTTAGAAATTAATAATTCAACAACTCAAAAGAAAGATTTAATTATAGAGAAAAAGCAATGTAGTGTATATAGTAGTAATGGTTTGAGAAGAAAGGAGAGTGAATGAAGGAGCATATATAGAGATTGTTTTGTGTGAAAAACTTTCCACCGGTAGTGAAGGTGTTATCAGCCACAGTAAACTGAATTACTATTCCATTATCTATATATTCTTAATTAGAAATAATAAAAGAAAAAAAAAATCAATCTTGAAGTATAGTTTAATATTATTAGAAAAAAAAAAGGCAAATTTAATTATGACACGGATTTTTGTTTTGTACGAGGAACATATCATTTGGTAACGGTGTATTTATATGGAATTTGGATCATTTGTTGAGCTGATTTTTATCCTGACCTATATAGATTTTGTTGACATATGTAAATGTATAATCAATGGTTTTAATTTATTTATTTTATTTATTTCACCTTCATTATTTTAAATACAAATTTTTATTCTCAAATGCTTTAGATCAGGAAAAAGATTAACATAATAGAGGATCCTGATCTATTTAAATTATATGTAATATATTATGAAGACAATTTTAGAAGGGACAGGACAATTATTCGAGTTTCATTCAAAATTCATCTTTTAAAACATTCATTTTTCCAATGATTTAAAAAAAATTAAAATATAGATACAATTATCCATCAATTTGATATAAGATATAAACACCTTGGTATAAGTTTTCATGTGTTCAAAACATTTGTAAAACTAAAAACCCTTGTAAAAAAAAAACCTTTCTGACGTATATATTTAGTTTTAGTACTAATAAACCGTTTTAGGTTTTTCTTTTTTTACAAGAACAGTATTTAAGTTAAAAACTCTATATCAAAAAGGTAAATGATATATTTCGAAATTCGAATGATGATGAAAGGAAATATTTCTTGAAAATGAAATCAAGGAAAGTCGAAAACAACGGTTGAACGTGAGAGCTTGCTAATTGCTTAACAACTTTCATATTGTTGTACGCTAATCACATAATAGGGTAAATTACACTGAACCCCTTGAGGTTTAGGCAAGTTATATTTAGATGGAAATATTTCTTTATTATACATTAACACCCTCAAAACTTAAATTTAACTTTTAATATGTCTAAAATTCCCCTAGTTATATTATTTTATACTTTATTTTTTTTACCTTTTAACCAAAAACTGTATAAACTTTAATAAAAATATGATTCATTAAATAAATAAATAGCTTTAAAAATTAAATAAATAAATAGTTTTAAAAAATTAAAAAAATAAATAGTTTTTAAAAATAAAATAAATAAATAGTTTTAAAAAATAAATAAATATATAGTTTTTAAAAATAAAATAAATAAATAGTTTTTAAAAATAAAATAAATAAATACTTTTGAACAAATAAATAAATAGTTTTAAAATATAAATAAATAAATGAAAAAAATGAAAAAAAACATTAAATTTTTTAAGGATGTCCATTAATAGGGACAAGAAAAACTCTAAATATCAAAACTTTTATGGTAAAGATGATGGTGAGAGAAGCTTTAAGGTTCCCAACACTCCTTGGAAATTTAGAACTTATCTTGTCCATATTAATGAATATTCTTAAAAATTAATGTTTTTAATTTTTTCATTTATTTTTTAAACTATTTATTTATTTATTTAAAACTATTTATTTCTTTGATTTTTTAATACTTTTTTATTTAATTTTTTCATTATTTATTTACTTAATTTTTTTTAAAACTATTTATTTATTTAATTTTTTTAAACTATTTTTTTATTTAAGTTTTTAAAACTATCTACTTATTTAATTTTTTAAAACTATTTATTTATTTAATTTTTTAAACTATTTATTTATTTAATGAATCATATTTTTATTTAGTTTTTTATTTTTATTAAAGTTTATAAAGTTTTTGGTTAAAAGGTAAAAAAAGTATAAAATAATATAACTAGGGGCATTTTAGGCATTTTAAAAGTCAAATTTAAGTTTTGGGGGTGTTAGTGTATAATAAAGAAACGTTTTCATCTTAGTATAACTTGCCTAAACCTCAAGGGGTTCAGTGTAATTTACCCCACAAAATATCTTGGACGTGCAATGATAATTGCTCAACAACATTATTAAAAACAAATTGAGTGGTGCTATTGGCAATTTGGCATATCCTCTACTGATCTATTCATTCCCCACTTTTTAAAATTTTGATTTAATTAAATAAAATTAAATGTTTTTATTAAATTTTTTTGTTTATTTCCAAAACTACATATTTTACTTATTTTTCAAACTTAATACATACCATATATAATCTCTCTATCTCTGATATCTGTATCTGTTTACATCTCTCTCATCTCCATTGATTGATTTTTTTTTTCTTCTTATTTCTTTTTTTTTAGTTTTTTTTTCTCTTATTTCATGATGGAAAAGAAAAAATAAAAAATAATATGGTACTTCAACACAACTACAGCTTGATATCATTCTAAAACTTCAAACTTATTTCCAGAGAATGAATTGTTTCCAGATGCTTACTATCATTGTCAGACAATTCTTACTTTATGTCATTCTTAAACAATTCTTCAAGATGTTTGATATCGTTCTTAGACAATTCTTCTATATTCTTGATATCGTTCTCAAACTCTTCCATAATATTTTATACGTATGTAAGAAACAGATTTTATGGTTTAAGAGTTAAATTTTTTTTTTTGAAGAAACATATTACTGGTTTTTTTTTTGGAAAAGGAATGTGAGATTTTAATATATTTATTTTGTAGAAGATTTTTTTCCTAAATTGTATGTCTCTTTAAGTAATTTTGATAAATGAAAAAAAAGAATATTATATAATTAAAAAAGTGGGACATGAATGGATCAGTATGGGGTGTGCCAATAGCACCACTTTTTTTTTCTTTTGAGTGGTGCTATTGACACACCTCTACCGGTCTATTTATGCTCCATTTTTTAAATTTTAGATTTAATTAAATAAAATTAAATATATTTTTTATTTACTTCCCGACTACCATTTTTACTTATTTTTTAAAAGTAATACACATCATCTTCGATCTCTATCTCTAATCTTTATACACGTCTCTCTCTCTCACCTCCATTGAACAGTTTTTTTTTTCTTTTTTTAGGAGTTTTTTTTCTTCTTATTTCATGGTGGAAGTAGAAAAGAAAAAAGGAAAAAAAAAATAACAGGTTGCTTCAATACAACGACAGCATGATATTATTCTAAAAAAAAGTAAACTTCAAACTTATAGAAAAATAATTGTTTCCAGATACTTGATATCAGTCCCAAACAATTCTTGTAGATGTTTGATATCATTGTCTGACAATTCTTGTGGATGCATTATGTCAATCTCAGACAATTCTTTCAGATATTTGATATCGTTCTTAAACAATTCTTCCATATCTTTCTCGGACTTTTCCATAATATCTTTATGTGTGTATTAAAAAGCAAATTTTAGGGTTTAAGAGTTAATAATATTTTTTTTTTCAAAAAACGGATTACTAGTTTTTTTTTTGGAAAAGGGATGTGGGTTTTTAATAGATTTTTTTTGTAGAATATTTTTTTTCCTTAAATTGTATGTCTCTTTAAGTAATTTCTATATATATATAAAAAAAAATACTGCATAATTAAAAAAGTGGTGAATAAATAGACTGATAGGGATGTGCCAATAACACCAATTTTTTTTTTTAAGAATTGAGAGAATAAGAATAAGGGTGCTGATATTGCCACCCGTAAATATGATAAACAGACCTTACAAAAATATCTCAATATAAATTTACCAATAAGGACAAATTAGTTTAATTAAAAATAAACCAAATACTATATTACTATGTACATCCATTAATTACACTCGTATCTTTAAATATATCTCTTTATTAAAAATAAAAACCCTAATTAAATCTTAATTCTATTTCAAGTATCAAAATCTCCCATTATTATATAACAAAGTAATGGAAAAAGAATTTTCAAGGGACTTTGATCATACAATGGTATATATTTCTTTATTTCTTTAATTCTTTAATTTTTGTTATGACATCTATCAATAAACAAAAAAAGTGAGAAGTAATTTTTTTTAAAAGACAGCCAAAAAAAAAAATCTCCAACGCTTAAGATTTGTAAATGGTGAGAAGATATCTGATGCGGTTCTTAAAGTATTAGATCGTAGCACTGCTTTCTATTTAGATCATCACATTGACATCTGCAGTCTGTCTAACTTTAGGGTCAGTAATATTAATTGGTAGAAACTTTGTATAATAAGTGAATGCCCCAATATGGAAACAGTTGTTGATGGCAAGGAATTTACTACAACTGTGTTTTCGAGCCGGAGAACTTAAGAATTTATCATTTGTGAAATTGAGTGTGTTAATAATTTAAGAGGGTTTATAAATAAAATGTATTAAAATGAATACATTCATTTAAATAAGGGTACTATTGGCATTAGGATTGGTGCGTATAGTAATGATTTAATTTAAAATGTTAGACATTGGTATATTTATAAATATGGGTGTGCTTATCATACTTATGGGTAGAAATATCCGTACCCTAAGAATAAATAGAACCAAATCCAACTTAACTTTTGAAACTAGCACTACATTATTAACTCATGTTTTATCAGCACCAAAGTAGGTGGTGAGACTAAAATACCCCCATTTATTCTTTTACTTTTTTTAACTTTTAACTTTTCTCTTTTTCTCTCTCTTTCTTCCTCTCCTCTTTTTTGTTCCTTTCAAAAACCTCCATTGCATCTCCATCAATGGAGGTCGTAACGACCTCGGCCTCCAATGAAGGTCAAACTTCCATTGGAGGTCGATGAAGAAGAATATATAAAAAAAGTAAAAATAAAAATAAATTTTGGGGAATAAGTCTCAGGTGCCCTAATAGAGGTCGTTTCGACGACCTCCTTTTGACCTCTATAGGAGGTCCATCAATTGAGGGTTTTTGAAAAAAAAATATCAAAGAAAAAAAGTATAGAAAAAAGAATAAAAGTAAAAAAGGAGGAATTTTTTTCTTAAATATGGCTTGTATTCCCATGGTTACCAAATAGAATTCAACCAATGCAGAAACTTCCTGAAGATGTGGAAAATGCTTGGAAGTCGGAGATCGTGTTTAAGGAAGGCTTGAAGACTAAAGAAGAAGCTAAAGAATGGGATTCCGGAAAGAACTGCGACGCAGACCGCGGTGCTCCAACAGAGGTGCGGACCATGGTCAATTCCAGTAAGATGAGCGCGGTGCAAACGCAGAAAAGGCAAGAGTTGTAGACTGCAGCTTTCTGAGCGGTCGTTTCCAGTGATATTCAACGGTACAGGGCGCGGGTGCAAACTGCAGCCCAGACTACGATATCAGTGTTTTTTTACGCGGAATATGAATGTTTTTCTTTTGGGAAATTCATGTGCAAAAAGGAAAGAGTTTGTCTTCATACGGAACATTAAAGTCTTGGTGTAAAGGAAATAGACTTTACGTGGAACAAGAAGTCTTGTGTGTGAAGAAAATGGTTTCCTTATGGGTCTTAAACTCCATAATGCTCTAGTATAAATATATGGTAATTATATGTTATTTTGTAGGTTGGGGGCCTCGTGTGCCTTGAGCCATAGTGTAGAGCAAAGATGTAGGCATTGGTTGTAATTGGGTTTAGGGTTTAGGGTTCAGAGAGAGAATCTTGAGTGTGTAGTTGTACAAATTTGCTACATAATGGATTATTTCTCTTGTGGTTCTGACGCCCGTGGTTTTTTCCCTATTCTTAGGTTTCCATATAAATCTTGTGTTTTGTGTGTGATTGGATTTATTTTCTTCTTTCATCTTATTTTTCTGCATAGACACTGATTATCGTTTGTTTGTGGCTATCCGGCAACGCTTCTGCGTAGCGATCTATTGTTAACATTTTTGTCCATCATCATACTTTGGTGTCATTTAAACTCAAATTATTAACTTGGTGACAATCACAAAGTAGGGAAAAAAATAGTGCTATAAATTAACTTTAGAATTTTACTACTATATATTTATATATATACACACACTGTGGTTTTCTTATCAGTGTGTACTGATGTATTTATATAAGTACATTGTATGTGAGCCGTTAATTGTACATAAGTGAATATTGACTTATACAAAGTGGTTGAATCTAATGGCTAATATTTAAAAATCTTACAAATATATATTAGTACGTTCTAAGGAGAAAATAAAAAAGTTTATTAGTATATTTCTTATAAAAAAAAGTTATCATAATTTGAGGCTTGTAGAAAAGGGATAATCGGATATGACTGGAATTTAATTATAATTTTATTGATATAGATAAGAAGAACTTCATCTAGATTTCTGATCATTTTCTCATTTATTATTTTCTAAAATTTCATGTTCTTTGAACAATTGGATTTTTATTACTGACTTGTATAAAACGTTTTTAGGATCACTAGCATAAAAAATTGTCCTTCAAATTTATAATTATTCAAGATAATCAATATGGTTGGGTCATTCCTATGTTAATCAAAAATATGGTTTTATTTTTCAATCATTATAATAATTCAGTCCTTTAAACATTTATTAAAATTTTAGTTAAATAATTCAAGGTAAATGATTTTAGTAAAATATAAATATAAATCTTGTATTAAATTATAGTTTTTACCCTAATAAAATTATTTTTAAAAACTGAAAATTTTAATTGAAATGACTAAAAATGGAAACATAAATATATATTGATGGCGAACGACCGAGACAGTTATTATTATTTTTCATAATAGGGTCCAATTATATCAACTTTAATTTTTATTTAATTTAAATTTGTAACTTCAAAGCAGGGACTGAGACATGATTACGTTTCAAAGGGGGTGCCGTGAAAAAAAATTAGTTATTAGAAACGTTGTTTATATTTTAAAACATTATTATTTTTCATTAATTATTTTAAATGAATAAAAAAAAATTATTGAGATAAATTTTCCTAAGTTGTGTATTTATGAAAAGAAATTAAGATAATCCTTGAATAGTAAAGAAAACATAAAAAAAAAATACAGTATCTATCTATGTAGACTAGGTATTATGTTTTAGACGAAAACATCATAAAAATAAAAACAATGCTAGATATTCTAACTCATATATCAACTTGTAATTTAGATAATTTAATCCATATAAATGTAATGAGTGAAATAAATCATAATTAATATGTATCGATTTGTTAATCGACACGCAACTAGTTGGAATACAAATTGAGATATAAAGTTGACGGCATGTCTAGCATTATTCTAAAAATAAAATAGACTAACATTTACAATCATTAATTCAAGATTCAATAATAGTGTTTAATAGTTAGAAAACAAATTGAAATTTAAACTGGACTCCTAATATTTTTCTAAAATCCAAAAACTATTTTAATTGTTAATAATTATAAAAGTTTGTTTGATAAAATTTCTTAATAATTAAACATTAATATATGACTATGTTTACTTGACATATTTTAATTATATAAATCAACGTATTTTTTTAAATTGAGAAAACTAAATAAATTAGTGAATAACTTATCAAAAATATGACATGGTATTACCATATTATAGTGAGATAAGAAAAATTTTGAGAGAGAAAAAATATTTTCATAATATAATAAAATTAGTTAAGAAAGAATATTTTTTGAGACATTATCTATAAATTATTAACAGCGTAATTTATAAAAGAATTAGAAAATCTAAACTGAAATAAGGGTAAAATATAAAAATATAAAAGTTTAGGGAAAAATATATAAAACTATAAAACTTGAGGGATATTAAATAAGGGTAACCACATAAAACCATAAAAGTTTAGGAAAACGTTTGTAAAATTATACAACTTCAGGGTGGAAGTGGCCCCCTCTCGTACTGGGTGGCTCCGTCACTGCTTCAAAGTATATCTTTTTATTTCTTTGCAATCCAATAGAATTTAAATGAATTCAAGGTAGATAACAACTCTTAAATTGTAAGGAAATAAATCGATAAATGTTGAAACCACAAATAAATTTAGTCAAATTTTTAAATTGACATAGTTTGAAAAATAAACTAAAACTTCTCTTATTTATTTGATAACAGTTAGTAAATGATAATGAGATTTTTTTTATATACCACTGTTCATAAGTAGGTAGAGTTGCTTGAACCCGATACATTACTATATTAAATTAAAGCCCTTTACCATTTAACTATATTAGACGGTGTTCACTCAACAGTGAATTGATGTTTTGTTACCTTTAATATAAATATGGTAATTAATTTAATAGATATTGCAACGAATTTTTAATCGAAAAAATAAAGTGGTGAGACATATTATCCGAAAAGAGTGAAAAATGACATGAGGATGGCAGTGGCACACCCTATCTATCTATATTTCTCTAATTCAGCTGAACCTTTCCTTTCTCGACTGCCATCTCTCTCCATCTTGTGATGATGTGAGGCTGATATCTAAACAGATTTAAATATTCAGAAATGAGAAAAAAAACAAAACAAAAAAAAACAAGATCAATATCTTTTGATAAAAAGTCTTAACTATTTATTTATTAAAAGTTAAGTAGTAATTATTTAAATTTATAAATTTTCAATAACTGTTATTAAAATTAAAAAATTAGCTAGTAGCTATTAAAATTAACTTGTTTTTATTGATTCACTCTCTCCCTCTCATCTATGCCCCTAATCCCTATCCTTTCTCTCTATTTTCTCCCGTCTCTCTATGGTTGTATTTCTTGTTATTTTTAGTTGGATTTTGAGTTTTTTTTTTATGGAGTTTGTGATTTTTGTGTTGTTGAAATCAAAGGGACAAAACTTGAATGATGATGGCTAGTGGTGGCAAAACGGGCCGGGCCGGCCCGTTTGGCCCGTATGCTAAACGGGCCAGACCGGGCCGGCCCACCAGGTGAAAGAGGAAGGCCGGCCCGGGCCCAAGGACCGTGTGGGGGCAGGTCGGGCCAGGCCGGGCCTTAACGGGCCGGCCCGTCACAGGGTCCGTCGGGCTTCGAATTTTATTTTTTTTAAATTGTAAATTTTTTTAAACAAATGTAATTTTTAAAAGTTTTGAATATTTTTCTCCCCTAACGGTCACCTGGCTAATTATAAAAGCCACCATTCAATTCAAAAATTTTTTTAAAAAATTCAAATTTGAAAAAAATTGAAAAAAATTTTCTGGCGGGCCTTTGACGGGCCGCCCATGGGCCGGGCCCACGGGCGGCCCGTCAAGGCCAGCCAGAAAAGTGAAAAAAAAATTTGGCGGCCCGCCAAGAAATTTTTTGGCCCACGGGGGCGGCCCGTCAAAGGCCAGCCAGAAAATTGAAAAAAAAATTTGGCGGCCCGCCAAGAAATTTTTTTTTCAATTGCAAGCTTTATGGGCCTTACCGGGCCTGGCCCGGAATTTTTCAAAGGGGGCCGGGCCGGGCGGCCTGTTTGGGCCCGGTCCAAATTGCCACCACTAATGATGGCAATGGTTGATGATGGTGGTCGACGAAGTGAGATATTTGGTTGATAAAGTGAGATCGTGCGGTTCTCCACCGTTTGATGGAGATCGCAAGATCCATTGCACGGTGGAGATCAGTTTGATAGAGATGGAGATTCGGGTATCATTTTTATTATTTTAAAATATTTTTTTCCATTTTTTCTCAAAAACCCTAATTTTGATGTGAAAAAAAATTAAAATATTGCTGAGAGAGAAGTTAGATTTTAGGGATATAATAGACTATTTCCGAAGTTGTTAAGGGCATATAATAGCCTTTTTAATACAGTCAACTGAAGTCAATAAAATGGAACCCTTAACACCATCAGGCATGGGATTGATTTTAAATAAAGGTATATTTCTCTAGATATCCAAAAATAGTTGAAGACCAGCAATGTTTTTTTTTATTATTATTTTAACCATGTATTTAAATTCCCAAGTTAAGATTTCGGAAAAAATAATCGAAGTTTGGAAAAAAAAATAATCGAACCTTTAATCGAAACTGATATTGAACCGTAAATTAATCGCGTGTGGGCTGGGTATTCCGACAAGATATGTTGGGTTCTTGACTCATAAAGACTCCCCAAGACAAGTTTGGAGACTGACCGACAAATTAGATACTGTTTTTATTTGCCATTTTGATACTAATAATTGCGTTCAAAAAAAATTCTATGAAAAAAAAAACCAAAAATAATCTCTTATAGGATTCTTTATTCTAAGTAAAAATCTTGATAAAATTCATAGAATTTAATGACAAATGAAATTTTTATTATAAATATTATACAATTATATATGAATAAATATTCATCAATCCATGGAAGAAACTCCCATCCTTTTATATTCCCAATAGCTCTGTCAGGAGAAGGCAATGAAATGTCAACAGAGGAATGCAGACTCAATTATAGAGTAGATTTTCATTGCTTTAGAACAATAATGAAGGCTCACATCACCTCCTAGCAGGGTAGTTCCCCTCCCTTCCACATAAGTGGTGAGAGGTTCAAATCTCACCATACGTATTTTACAAGCATGTGTGGGGAGTTTTCTTTCCGGGTTATAGATATTGTTTGATCTCGACAGTCCCTACTTCAAAAAAAAAAAAAAACAAGAGTGAGGCATCAGCCCTGTTTTATTTGTTTAGATTCATCTTAATTAATATTAAATTTATTTCAACCTTCAAATAAAATTCGATCTTGTTTTTCTTAAAAAGAAAAGCAGAGTTATTATTATTTATATTTGAGAATGGGTATAAAGAGTAATTTTAATTATTTATTAAAATAATTTTTCCTGTAATTAGATTCATCTAAAGTTATATAATGAGAATATTTTTTGGGTGGCATAAAGCCGTACATTATGAAATTAAATGGTGTATTATTTGCTTGAATCTTCAAGACCCCGCTTGACGTTTTCGAAGTATAAAAGATGGGTAATTATAGAATATTTTAGTTGTAACAAGTCACAATCACTGGTTTAAAAAAAAAAAAAAAAAGTCACAATTGCTGTAACAGTGTAACACCAATGTATGCGCAAAATGTGGCAAGCTTGTTTCCTTCTGGTGTGAGGGAGACGGTTGAGGTGAAGTGGAAACCCTCTGGTGTTGGCCTTTATAAAGTGAACACCTATATTGCTTAGGCTTGAATGGTGGTTTGGTGGGTCTCGGCCTTATTATTCGTGATCATCAAGGTTCTGTGATGGGTGCTTGTGAGTTGTGCCCAACCGATTCATGCTGATTTTTCACCTATGATTGCTGAAGCTTTTGCTATCCTTAGTGGCCTGCGGTTTGCTATTGAGGCGGGTTTGCTGCCTTGTTTGATCGAATCTGATGCGCTAGCGGTTGTGAATCTTATTCGTTCCAGTAGTATCCTTTCTCAGAAACAGGCTTGATTATAAAGGATATTAGGCTGATGTTAGAGACTCTCCGGGTTGTATGGTTGTTTTTGTTCCTCGGAAAGCCAATATGGCTGCTCAGAGTTGGCTAAATATTTCTGTCTATGGTAGTGTTAGGTATTGGTTGGAAGAGTGTCCTGCTGTTGAGCTCAGTCTGTGTTGGGCGATTGCCCGCCCCAGATGTAATCCTTTCGTTTGTTTTATAATTCGCTTTCTTTTTGAAAAAAAAAAAAACACTACATAATATTTAATATCAGATCGAGATGAATCTCATATATAAATATAAATATCCTAGAAATGTGTGATATTATTATTTATTTTTTAACAATTATAATATTTGAAATTGAAGAAGTAATAGGCCAACCTCATTTATTTATCAACGACCATTTTCTTGTATATCTATGATATTATCATATTTGTAATATTTGGTTGACATGATGCTAAAAGATACTGGATGTTAAAGACAAAACAAAACAAAAAAAAGGGGGAAATCCAGATAACAAATGCAGCAAAGAGGACGAAAATTTTGAATATGCACAATAAAATTGATCTTGGCAGCAACGAATTTTGTTGGCCTCGTCCAGAGGATTCCAAGTCCTACATAATCAAACAAGCAAAGAAAAACAAAATTTAATATTTGGACACATATACTAGAGGGTTGTCCACTTGTCCAATTACATTAATAAAATCTGTAAATAAATACCTGATTATGAGAGTTCAAAAATCAATGGTTAGACAGTGAGATCGAGTGAATGACCATATAGTAATACATTCTGTATGGTAGAGATGGTGGCAACCGCAAAGAGTAGCACAATGAATTTTTCCCAACATACAAGACATACGCTACCCTTTACCTTTGATGTTTTATTGATGGCATGTTCTATATCTCCTCTGTAGCTGTAAATTTTCTTCAGTCATTAGATTAATTCTTCTTGGATCATCTCTCTCCATCATCGCTAAATAATTGGGTCCTACTTTTTCGTTTTTTTTTTGAATGTTATAATTAGGTCCTATTTATATATTTACAAATTTCAATAAAAAACAATTCTCAAAAAATCTATCATAAGATCTTATTTTATTTGAATCTATATCCTTTTAAAATCTACTTTAAACAGAGTACACGTTATCATCTCCGATACATGAGTCAATGTCAATGTCAAATTTAGTACACAAAAAATGCTATAATTGACACATCAATTTAGCATTGTGACACAATAATTTAGCACAACATTAAAGATGTTTTAAGTTTTAATATACCTGTTTGTAACTTTTACTCTTATATTATTTTAGGAGTGCTTTTACGAATTTGGAAAAAATAATAAAAGGTAATTAAATTTTATTGAAAAGACAGAAAGAAAAACAAGAAACTGAATTGAATTTGAATCTTCTGCTTGATCTTTGTATGGATATATATAGATTTGGTAAAATGTGTAATCAATTGGTGAGATTTATTTTTTATTTATTTCACATTCATTTTAAATGCATAGTATATTATTCAAGTGTTTGAATGTTTGATCAGGTAAAT
>JANJYJ010000135.1:0-7500 GCA_033220585.1 Dipteronia sinensis
CTAGTAGCTCGTTGGGGTTTGGGTTTTAACCTCTTTGGGGGGGCGCAACGCTGTGTCTACTCTCTCGCTTGGCCCCCCTAAAAAACAGGTGTCCTCACGGGCACCCGGTCTGGTGGTCTAGTAGTGCTCTGTTGGTCTCTTTCGAGGCGGTTTTTCCTCGGATTCTGACTTGCCAATGCTTTCGAAGAGTAAGCGTGAGCACGGCTTCGGCTGTGCGAGCGTGGTCACGGAGATCGCTAGTAGCTCGTGGGGTTTGGGTTTTAACCTCTTTGGGGGGAGCGCAACGCTGTGTCTACTTTCTCGCTTGGCCGCCTAAATAACGGGTGCCCTCACGGGCACTCGGTCTGGTGGGCTAGTAGTGCTTTGTTGTCTCTTTCGAGGAGGTTTTTCCTCGGAGTTCGACTTGCGAATGCTTTCGAAAGAGGAAGCGTGAGCACGGCTTCGGCTGTGCGAGCGTGGTCACGGAGATCGCTAGTAGCTCGTTGGGTTTGGGTTTTAACCTCTTTGGGGGAGCGCAACGCTGTGTCTACTTTCTCGCTTGGCCGCCTAAACAACGGGTGCCCTCACGGGCACTCGGTCTGGTGGGCAAGTAGTGCTCTGTTGGTCTCTTTCGATGCGGTTTTTCCTCGGATTTCGACTTGCGAATGCTTTCGAAGAGTAAGCGTGAGCACGGCTTCGGCTGTGCGAGCGTGGTCACGGAGATCGCTAGTAGCTCGTTGGGGTTTGGGTTTTAACCTCTTTGGGGGAGCGCAACGCTGTGTCTACTTTCTCGCTTGGCCCCCTAAAAAACGGGTTGTCCTCACGGGCACTCGGTCTGGTGGGCTAGTAGTGCTCTGTTGGTCTCTTTCGAGGCGGTTTTTCCTCGGATTCTGACTTGCCAATGCTTCGAAGAGTAAGCGTGAGCACGGCTTCGGCTGTGCGAGCGTGGTCACGGAGATCGCTAGTAGCTCGTTGGGGTTTGGGTTTTAACCTCTTTGGGGGAGCGCAACGCTGTGTCTACTTTCTCGCTTGGCCGCCTAAATAACGGGTGCCCTCACGGGCACTCGGTCTGGTGGGCAAGTAGTGCTCTGTTGGTCTCTTTCGAGGCGGTTTTTCCTCGGATTTCGACTTGCGAATGCTTTCGAAGAGTAAGCGTGAGCACGGCTTCGGCTGTGCGAGCGTGGTCACGGAGATCGCTAGTAGCTCGTTGGGGTTTGGGTTTTAACCTCTTTGGGGGGGCGCAACGCTGTGTCTACTCTCTCGCTTGGCCCCCCTAAAAAACAGGTGTCCTCACGGGCACCCGGTCTGGTGGTCTAGTAGTGCTCTGTTGGTCTCTTTCGAGGCGGTTTTTCCTCGGATTCTGACTTGCCAATGCTTTCGAAGAGTAAGCGTGAGCACGGCTTCGGCTGTGCGAGCGTGGTCACGGAGATCGCTAGTAGCTCGTTGGGGTTTGGGTTTTAACCTCTTTGGGAGAGCGCAACGCTGTGTCTACTTTTTCGCTTGGCACGTCGCTCCGAGATATTAACGGGTGCCCTCACGGGCACACGGTCTGGTGGGCTAGTAGTGCTCTGTTGGTCTCTTTCGAGGCGGTTTTTCCTCGGATTTCGACTTGCGAATGCTTTCGAAGAGTAAGCGTGAGCACGGCTTCGGCTGTGCGAGCGTGGTCACGGAGATCGCTAGTAGCTCGTTGGGGTTTGGGTTTTAACCTCTTTGGGAGAGTGCAACGCTGTGTCTACTTTCTCGCTTGGCCCCCTAAAAAACGGGTGTCCTCACGGGCACTCGGTCTGGTGGGCTAGTAGTGCTTTGTTGGTCTCTTTCGAGGCGGTTTTTTCCTCGGATTCTGACTTGCCAATGCTTTCGAAGAGTAAGCGTGAGCACGGCTTCGGCTGTGCGAGCGTGGTCATGGAGATCGCTAGTAGCTCGTTGGGGTTTGGGTTTTAACCTCTTTGGGGGAGCGCAACGCTGTGTCTACTTTCTCGCTTGGCCACCTAAAAAACGGGTGCCCTCACGGGCACTCGGTCTGGTGGGCTAGTAGTGCTCTGTTGGTCTCTTTCGAGGCGGTTTTTCCTCGGATTTCGACTTGCGAATGCTTTCGAAGTGTAAGCGTGAGCATGGCTTCGGCTGTGCGAGCGTGGTCACGGAGATCGCTAGTAGCTCGTTGGGGTTTGGGTTTTAACCTCTTTGGGGGAGCGCAACGCTGTGTCTACTTTCTCGCTTGGCCCCCTAAAAAACGGGTGCCCTCACGGGCACTCGGTCTGGTGGGCTAGTAGTGCTCTGTTGGTCTCTTTCGAGGCGGTTTTTCCTCGGATTTCGACTTGCGAATGCTTTCGAAGTGTAAGCGTGAGCATGGCTTCGGCTGTGCGAGCGTGGTCACGGAGATCGCTAGTAGCTCGTTGGGGTTTGGGTTTTAACCTCTTTGGCGGAGCGCAACGCTGTGTCTACTTTCTCGCTTGGCACGTTGCTCCGAGATATTAACTGGTGCCCTCACGGGCACTCGGTCTGGTGGGCTAGTAGTGCTTTGTTGGTCTCTTTCGAGGCGGTTTTTTCTTGGATTCTGACTGGCCAATGCTTTCGAAGAGTAAGCGTGAGCATGGCTTCGGCTGTGCGAGCGTGGTCACGGAGATCGCTAGTAGCTCGTTGGGGTTTGGGTTTTAACCTCTTTGGGGGAGGGCAACGCTGTGTCTACTCTCTCGCTTGGCCCCCTAAAAAACGGGTGTCCTCACGGGCACTCGGTCTGGTGGGCTAGTAGTGCTTTGTTGGTCTCTTTCGAGGCGGTTTTTTCTTGGATTCTGACTGGCCAATGCTTTCGAAGAGTAAGCGTGAGCATGGCTTCGGCTGTGCGAGCGTGGTCACGGAGATCGCTAGTAGCTCGTGGGGGTTTGGGTTTTAACCTCTTTGGGGGAGGGCAACGCTGTGTCTACTCTCTCGCTTGGCCCCCTAAAAAACGGGTGTCCTCACGGGCACTCGGTCTGGTGGGCTAGTAGTGCTTTGTTGGTCTCTTTCGAGGCGGTTTTTTCTTGGATTCTGACTGGCCAATGCTTTCGAAGAGTAAGCGTGAGCATGGCTTCGGCTATGCGAGCGTGGTCACGGAGATCGCTAGTAGCTCGTTGGGGTTTGGGTTTTAACCTCTTTTAGGGAGCGCAACGCTGTGTCTACTTTCTCGCTTGGCATTTCGCTCCGAGATATTAACGGGTGCCCTTACGGGAACTCTCGGTCTGGTGGGCTAGTAGTGCTTTGTTGGTCTCTGTCGAGGCGGTTTTTCCTCGGATTTCGACTTGCGAATGCTTTCGAAGAGTAAGCGTGAGAACGGCTTTGGCTGTGCGAGCGTGGTCACGGAGATCGCTAGTAGCTCGTTGGGGTTTGGGTTTTTACCTCTTTGGGGGAGGGCAAGGCTGTGTCTACTTTCTCACTTGGCACGTCCCTTCGTGATATTTAGCGGGTGCCCTCACGGGAACTCTCGGTCTGGTGGGCTAGTAGTTCTTTGTTGGTCTCTTTTGAGGCGGTTTTTCCTCGGATTTCGACTTGCCAATGCTTTCGAAGAGTAAGCGTGAGCACTGCTTCGGCTGTGCGAGCGTGGTCACGGAGATCGCTAGTAGCTCGTTGGGGTTTGGGTTTTAACCTCTTTGGGGGAGGGCAAGGCTGTGTCTACTTTCTCACTTGGCACGTCCCTTCGAGATATTTAGCGGGTGCCCTCACGGGCACTCGGTCCGGTGGGCTAGTAATGCTTTGTTGGTCTCTTTTGAGGCGGTTTTTACCCGGATATCGACTTGCCAATGCTTTCGAAGAGTAAGCGTGAGCATGGCTTCGGCTGTGTGAGCGTGGTCACGGAGATCGCTAGTAGCTCGTTCGGGTTTGAGTTTAAACTACTTTAAGGGGGTGCAACACTGTGTCTACTTTCTCATTGGGCCGTATTGTATTACAAAACATCTTTTTAAGTTTTTTTGTTGTTAAATGTTTTAAATTTTTAAAAAATAGACGTTTTTATGGGGTGTCAGCTCAACATAAGTGTGTTTCCTCCAGGCACTCTTCCATTTGCTTTAAAACCTCTTTAGGGGGGAGGAGTCGGATGAGAGTTGGGATTGATAAGAGCCTATGCAAATACCTCCCCCCCACCCATTTTCATGGTGGATGGGTGCATGGCATAGGCATTCGGCTTAGGCCGTACGGTTGGCTATCTAAAAAAGTGACCCTTGACGGATATTGTGCCTCTGATTGCAGTAATTGACGGATCGCCATTGGGGATTGGCGTAAACTTTCCCACTGTGCCTTCGAATTGTAGTCTGCAGAAACGAATTAAGGGATTGGAGTAAACTTTCCCACTGTGCCTCAAAATTGTAGTCTGAAAAAGCTTCGTATGGGATTGGAGTAAACTTTCCCTATGGGTCGCCCCCAAACACACGTTCCTTTGCGATATTTAACGGTTGCCCTCACGAGCACTCGGTCTGGTGAGCTAGTAGTGCTTTGTTGTGCTCTTTTGAGACGGTTTTTCCTCGGATTTCGACTTGCCAATGCTTTTGAAGAGTAAGTGTGAGCGTGGCTTCGGCTGTGCGAGCGTGGTCACGGAGATCGCTAGTAGCTTGTTGGGGTTTGGGTTTTAACCTAATTGGGGGAGTGCAACGTTGTGCCTACTCTCTCACTTGGCACGCCCTTTCGAGATATTTAACGGGTGCCCTCCCGGGCACTCGGTCTGGTGGGCTAGTAGTGCTTTGTTGGTCTCTTTTGAGGCGGTTTTTCCTCGGATTTTGACTTGCCAATGCTTTCGAAGAGTAAGCGTGAGCACGGCTCTGGCTGTGCGAGCGTGGTCACGGAGATCGCTAGTAGCTCGTTGGGGTTTGGGTTTTAACCTCTTTGGGGGAGCGCAACGCTGTGTCTACTTTCTTGCTTGGCACGACGCTCCGAGATATTAATTGGTGCCCTCACGGGCACTCGGTCTGGTGGGCTAGTAGTGCTTTGTTGGTCTCTTTCGAGGCGGTTTTTCCTCGGATTTCGACTTGCGAATGCTTTTGAAGAGTAAGCGTGAGCACGGCTTCGGCTGTGTGAGCGTGGTCACGGAGATCGCTAGTAGCTCGTTGGGGTTTGGGTTTTAACCTCTTTGGGGGAGCGCAACGCTGTGTCTACTCTCTCGCTTGGCCCCCTAAAAACGGGTGTCCTCACGGGCACTCGGTCTGGTGGGCTAGTAGTGCTTTGTTGGTCTCTTTCGAGGCGGTTTTTTCTTGGATTCTGACTGGCCAATGCTTTCGAAGAGTAAGCGTGAGCACGGCTTCGGCTGTGCGAGCGTGGTCACGGAGATCGCTAGTAGCTCGTTGGGGTTTGGGTTTTAACCTCTTTGGGGGAGCGCAACGCTGTGTCTACTTTCTCGCTTGGCACGTCGCTCCGAGATATTAACGGGTGCCCTCATGGGCACTCGGTCTGGTGGGTAAGTATTGCTTTGTTGGTTTCTTTCGAGGCGGTTTTTCCTTGGATTTTGACTTGCGAATGCTTTCGAAGAGTAAGCGTGAGCACGGCTTCGGTTGTGCGAGCGTGGTCGCGGAGATTGCTAGTAGCTCGTTGGGGTTTGGGTTTTAACCTCTTTGGGGGAGGGCAACGCTGTGTCTACTTTCTCGCTTGGCCCCCTAAAAACGGGTGTCCTCACGGGCACTCGGTCTGGTGGGCTAGTAGGTGCTCTGTTGGTCTCTTTTGAGCCGGTTTTTCCTCGGATTTCGACTTGCGAATGCTTTCGAAGAGTAAGCGTGAGCACGGCTTCGGCTGTGTGAGCGTGGTCATGGAGATCGCTAGTAGCTCGTTGGGGTTTGGGTTTTAACCTCTTTGGGGGAGCGCAACGCTGTGTCTACTTTCTCGCTTGGCCCCCTAAAAAACGGGTGTCCTCACGGGCACTCGGTCTGGTGGGCTAGTAGTGCTTTGTTGGTCTCTTTCGAGGCGGTTTTTTCTTGGATTCTGACTGGCCAATGCTTTCGAAGAGTAAGCGTGAGCACGGCTTCGGCTGTGCGAGCGTGGTCACGGAGATCGCTAGTAGCTCGTTGGGGTTTGGGTTTTAACCTCTTTGGGGGAGCGCAACGCTGTGTCTACTTTCTCGCTTGGCACGTCGCTCCGAGATATTAACGGGTGCCCTCATGGGCACTTGGTCTGGTGGGTTAGTAGTGCTTTGTTGTTTTCTTTCGAGGCGGTTTTTCCTTGGATTTTGACTTGCGAATGCTTTCGAAGAGTAAGCGTGAGCACGGCTCCGGCTGTGCGAGCGTGGTCGCGGAGATTGCTAGTAGCTCGTTGGGGTTTGGGTTTTAACCTCTTTGGGGGAGGGCAACGCTGTGTCTACTTTCTCGCTTGGCCCCCTAAAAACGGGTGTCCTCACGGGCACTCGGTCTGGTGGGCTAGTAGGTGCTCTGTTGGTCTCTTTTGAGGCGGTTTTTCCTCGGATTTCGACTTGCGAATGCTTTCGAAGAGTAAGCGTGAGCACGGCTTCGGCTGTGTGAGCGTGGTCATGGAGATCGCTAGTAGCTCGTTGGGGTTTGGGTTTTAACCTCTTTGGGGGAGCGCAACGCTGTGTCTACTTTCTCGCTTGGCCCCCTAAAAAACGGGTGTCCTCACGGGCACTCGGTCTGGTGGGCTAGTAGTGCTTTGTTGGTCTCTTTCGAGGCGGTTTTTTCTTGGATTCTGACTGGCCAATGCTTTCGAAGAGTAAGCGTGAGCACGGCTTCGGCTGTGCGAGCGTGGTCACGGAGATCGCTAGTAGCTCGTTGGGGTTTGGGTTTTAACCTCTTTGGGGGAGCGCAACGCTGTGTCTACTTTCTCGCTTGGCACGTCGCTCCGAGATATTAACGGGTGCCCTCATGGGCACTCGGTCTGGTGGGTTAGTATTGCTTTGTTGGTTTCTTTCGAGGCGGTTTTTCCTTGGATTTTGACTTGCGAATGCTTTCGAAGAGTAAGCGTGAGCACGGCTTCGGTTGTGCGAGCGTGGTCGCGGAGATTGCTAGTAGCTCGTTGGGGTTTGGGTTTTAACCTCTTTGGGGGAGTGCAACGCTGTGTATACTTTCTCGCTTGGCCCCTTGAAAATGGGTGTCCTCACGGGCACTCGGTCTGGTGGGCTAGTAGTGCTCTGTTGGTCTCTTTCGACGCGGTTTTTTCTTGGATTCTGACTGGCCAATGCTTTCGAAGAGTAAGCGTAAGCACGGCTTCCGCTGTGCGAGCGTGGTCACGGAGATCGCTAGTAGCTCGTTGGGGTTTGGGTTTTAACCTCTTTGGGGGAGCGCAACGCTGTGTCTACTTTCTCGCTTGGCACGTCGCTCCGAGATATTAACGGGTGCCCTCATGGGCACTTGGTCTGGTGGGTTAGTAGTGCTTTGTTGTTTTCTTTCGAGGCGGTTTTTCCTTGGATTTTGACTTGCGAATGCTTTCGAAGAGTAAGCGTGAGCACGGCTTCGGCTGTGCGAGCGTGGTCGCGGAGATTGCTAGTAGCTCGTTGGGGTTTGGGTTTTAACCTCTTTGGGGGAGGGCAACGCTGTGTCTACTTTCTCGCTTGGCCCCCTA
>JANJYJ010000133.1:0-49866 GCA_033220585.1 Dipteronia sinensis
GTTCATGTTATTTATAAATAATTACCAACTCTTCACTTTCAAGATAGTTCATGATTGTTCTATAAAATCATTTCTTTATAGGATTTTTAACAACTATTTCGACAGCTTTACAAAACTCCTACTCTTTATAACATTGTTGACAGTTTACTAAAGGGTGATACTTATTTATATTTTTAAATTTAATATATAAGTAAATCACAATCGGAATTCACTTTGGTATATATATAACCAATCAAGAAAAATATATATACAAAAGTACATGTTTAGAGAAATCTATGCCATGGAGACAATGATGTACCGGCCGTCATCTGCACATCCTTCAGCAAAAATGAAGAACATCACCTTCATCAATACGTTAAATGAAACTTTCAACAGAGCAACATCATGCAAGTAGTGACATCTTCTGTTAGTGGATACAAAGACCAGCTCAGGAGAAATTCTCGGGTGTGTTTGTGTTATTCGATTGTCCTGCACAATAAAACAGATACTATTGTTAAGGACCATAATGACTCTTGCACATTAGAATTTCTACCATTTACACAGTACTACAAGTTATTTCTCTTCCATACTAATCACCTGGTTTAGTACCAACCCTCTGATTATTTAAAATCAGAAGGTTGAAAGTACTGAAATGACTGGCACCAATACAATATAGCAGCTGCAACAGTAGCTGAATGAAGGAGATGACGAGGATGTTTACACCGTGTGTGGGAGGCGGTTTCTGGTTTTTGATGTAGATGCTGTAGATAGGCAGCAACATTTCCGAAACTGCTATGTAAGTAATTAGAGAAAAAATAAATTGCATTTGAGAGATTATGTTGAAATAGATACCGTATAGAGTAAAGCAAGAGTTCACATTATATAACACTATGGAATTCGTTGGTTGCTATTGTACAATCCGGCAAGAAAGAATGTAATTGTTGTACACTTGTACAAGCACCATGTATGGTTGATCACAAAATTCTGCTAATTACAGAATTTTGAAGTGCACTTTAATATGATAAAATCTCAGAATCAGCATAATAAGTACTAATCAACAAGAAATTGGCATTATATAGTAGAATAGGAAAATGCGAAAACAAATACATACTTTATCAAGCCTCCAGGGACTTTCTCATTTGTAGATCAGATGGTGAGATGAAAATAACTACAAGCACGTTGCCATGTTCTGTATTGGACCCTGTAAATATCAACAAGTCCGCAACCTCTACCACGTGCAAAAGAAAGTGACGGCAATTGGTTCTGTCATTTGTTCCATTGACAGCAGACATCTGCATACATCTGCATCATTCAAATAGGATCAATAGGTGAGGAAGCTGAGCAAAGTACAAAAAATAAAAAAATGTACAATTAAAAGCTGAGCATGTTGTTACTTTGAACTGCTAAATATTTATTCCTAATGAGCACTGATGGATAAATTACTTATGTCAAATGACTTTCAAACATTTGTAGAATAGAAAAATAAACGTAAAAGTTGAGTCTATTCTAGACTAACATAGCCTTACTCATAAGATTACTGTACTTCCTCATCAATTTGTATGTGGGAAATATGAGCTATCTTGTACCATTCTTTCCCTCTCCTGTTCTGAAGTTTTGACTTTAGTAAAGGACACTCTTTGATATACAAATAAGTCAGGGAGGAAGGCAGGCCCTCGGGCAAGGATTGAAGCTTATCACAACAGTTGATCTCCAATGTTTCGAGAGATTTTAGGTGTTCAAGCCCCTTATAGTCCAAGAATTTGAGATTTGAAAGTGTGCTGATTCGTAGAGAGTTAAGGTTGCTGGGAAGCAGTTTCTGCTCTGGAAATGACTCCAAGTCTCTGCATCCACCTTCAATCTCAAAGCAACTAAGGTTGTTAAGCTTATTCATTCCCCATTCAGTACAAGGTGTGAGTTTGTTGCAAGAAGTAATGCGAAGTAGATCAAGGCTACAGGGAAAACCCCCTTCTGGAATTGAATCAAGTTCAGGACATTCATTTATCAGTAGTGACTGAAGCGACATGAGCATGTACAGTTGGTCTGGAAGAACCTTGAGATTCTTACAATTAGAGAGCAAAACTGATGTCAGGTTTGGGGTAAGCAATCCTCCTTTAGGGAAATATACCAGCTTATGGCAATCTCTGATTTCAATGGCATGAAGTGACATATGATTCTTTGTAATAGAGATGGAATCGAAATTTGCAGAATCCCAAATAGAAAGACTTCTAAGCTTTGGGAAGAAGGTTAATGGGAAGCACCTTAGAGAATCACAGCTACTCCCCATGCATAAGTGCTCAAGGAGTGCATGCTCGGACATTGTCTCTTCAAGGGAGAGAAAATCTAATTTTCTGCAGTTACGGATATAAAGAGATTTCAAGGCAACGGGCAGATGGCCTCCCTGAAACAACTCAAGATAACGACAATCGATGATATACAAATGTTGGAGATGAGGACTGCCGCACATCACTTCCTGAGGTAGAGACTTTAGGGCATCACATCCTTCAATTTTGAGGCTATGTAACCTCTGTGGCAATTCTTCTAATTGTGAGATTTCTGAAACTTTCAAGCAAATGTCTGGAGAGTACCATATGCTGGTAAGATCGTCACCATCACTATCAGATGATGCACCTTCATGCTTATTACTTGAATTTTCATGAAAAAGCTTGAAGGATTCTCCGGGAGAGTTATTTGACGTGATTGAAACATCAGTCCTATGTTCAGAATGTTGCAACGAAAATTCATCAGCACTTTTGGGTTGCACAACATTGCTGGCATCGTCTAACTGCATGTCATCTACAATCTGAAGTCTTGGAGGTGTCTCCTTGAACATTGGACATTCCGAAATTTTGAGGCTATGCAACCTCGATGGCAATTCTTCTAATTGTGAGATTTCTGAATTTTTCAAGCTAATAGGACTACTGATATCATGTGGAATGTCTGGAGGGTAAAATAGTTTGATAAGATCATAACTATCACTATCAAATGATGCACCTTCATGCTTGATACTTGAATTTTCAGGCAAAAGCTTGAAGGATTCTCCGGGAGAGCTATGTGACATGATTGAAACATCAGTCCTATGCTCAGAACGTTGCGACGCAAATTCATCAGCACTTTTGAGTTGCACAACATTGCTGTCAAGTGACTTCAGTTCTTCAATAACAGGGAGCCATGGAGATCGATCCACTAGCGCAAACTCGTCCTTGCTGGCATTGTGTAACTGCATGTCATCGACAATCCAAAGTCTTGGAGGTGTCATCTTGAGCATTCGACATTCCGAAATTTTGAGGTTATGCAACCTCGGTGGCAATTCTTCTAATTGTGAGATTTCAGAATTTTTCAAGCCAATAGGACTACTGATACCATGTAGAATATCATTTAGATTGATACAATCATAACTATCACAATAAAATGGTGCACCTACTGGCTTAATACTTGACTTTTCAAGAAAAAGATTGAAGGATTTTCTGGGAGAGCTATGTGATATGACTGAAACATCAGTCCTAAGCCCAGAACATTGTGACGCAAATTCATCATCACTTTTCAGTTGAACAAGGTTGCTGTCAAGTGACTTCAGTTCTTCTATAACTGGTAGCCTTGGAGGTCGATCCACTAGCTTCTCATTGCTTTCAAACTCTTCCTTGCCGGGATTGTGTAACTGCATGTCATCTATAATCGGAAGTCTTTGAGGTGTCACCTCGAGCTCTGGACATTCCGAAATTTCAATGATTGTTGAAGGAAGGCACTTAGGTAGTCTTTTTTTCAGCTTGGGGCATTTCCGAATGCAAATCTTCTGAAGGCAAGGAAACTCTATACCTTTAGGAGAAATCCATTCTCGCCATTTCAACATTCCTTGAAATACTAAAGTCTTTAGAGATTTAAATGGCCTGACGGAAGAATATTTCCCCCGGTAGAATTCAGGACCCACCTCTTCTACTATATTCATCTGTTCAACAATAAGGTTCTCAAGAGATGGTAGCTGCCCAACTGGAGGCAAATACAAACAATTATTACAGTTGCTAAGTCGTAGGAACACCATTTTGGAGAAATAAAAATCTCCAAGCCAATGTGGAAATCTCGTGCCATTGAAAAATTTAATGCTGAGCTGTGTCAAAGTCTTACAAGGTTGCAGCTGTTCGAGCACCTCTGTTTCATTTCGCGAATCAACTTGGGTGTTACTCCATGCCATCTCAAGCACATCTAGTTTATTCTTTCTTTTCAGATTGGCCATAGATGCATCTGTAGCAAATACCACATTCTGCAATTCAGAAATGTGAAGTGTTCCTCGAAGATTTGAAAGGGATCCCAACTCTTTAATCTGTGAGCGACCGTAGCCACCGGATTTTCCCACAACGAAATTGGATAATGTCTGAAGATTCGTTAATCTACCCATGTCTTCTGGCATCTCTTTCAAGCTAGTTCCATCAATAAGTAGATGATGCAAATTAATAAGTTTTCTCGTGGTAGTTGGCAATTCAGTGAGAGAAGAACAATTTGACAATATCAATGTTTCCAATTTGAACAGAGCACCAACAGAATCAGGTAACCTAGTAATTACAGTGTGAGAGAGGTCTAGGTACCTTAGGTTTCTTAATCTGCCAATCCACTCAGGCAACTCTGTGATACGGCCATGAGATAAACAAAGCAACTCTAAATCTTGTATTATTATAAATCTGCCAAACGCAGCGTTAGGGAGGAAACGATCAGATAAATCAAGCAATCGTAAATATCCTAAGTTCCTAGCCAAATAAGGAAACTCAGTGAGACGGGTGGAAGGAAATAAATACAGTGGTTTCAAATTTCGAAGACTTTGAACAAATGAAGATGACAAACGCCGTCTGTTTCTAGATTTTCTAGACACTATTAAAGATTGACCGTTCCCCAACCTGGAAGTGGCATCTCCGGATACAAAATGAGTTAAATGATGCATTACAAAGCGTGACCTGTTAGCACTTGATCGTTGAAACAAGCACCTAGATGTCAAATCAAGGAAGTACTCATGACCTACCTCTTCCATTGATTTATGTTCCCACCGTTGCAGAAGCCCTGCTGCCATCCATATGCGGATCACCTCCTCTTCTTCAAATGCATAGCCCCTCGGAAATATTTTACAAGCATCAAAGCAGAGCATAAGATGTGTAGGAAGACAAACATGTCTGATCATTAGATCTGAAGGAATGCTACTCGTGTCATCTGGTAAATCGGATAGGCCAGACCAGCAATCTTCGTAAGAAAATGTAGCCACCGGTGGTTGCAGATACTGTTTGCTTCTTGTTGTCTGTAATGATTCTTTGACAATAAATTCCAATTTTTCAGCTATCGATTCCATCTGCTGTTGATATTGATCATTAGTTTTGACAAGTGAAGTAAATTCACTAGAGAGAGAGCTCTCATGCTGAGATTTGGCGCCAAAGCTGACAAGGAATGATTCCGTGACAGCGTCGTCCAGCAGAGACTCCAGATCAAGCATAACTCCTCCAAAATAATGAAACAACTGCTTGTGTTCATTATCGAGCAGCACCTGATGGATACTTAACATATTCCTCTTCAACTTCTTCAGCAAAGCCTCGTCGATTTTCTGTCTGCAGAAAAAATCTCTAAAGTACTGGGAATTGATCTTGTCAATTAGATAACGAAAACGATCGGCCATAAATTTGGCTAAAGCGTCATCCATATTGTTTCCTTCAAAGGAATTAAAAGAAGTACTAAATTTCAGTAACTGATGAAGAATTGTTCACAGGCAATTTTTCTGCTTCTGTTTGTGAGATCTAAAGAGGAGATGGAAGATGGAGACTTTGATTCTTGCGTGGAAATGGAAAAAGAACATTTACCATGTTTGTTTGAATTATTGTTATGGGCAATTTTCATATATATCCCTAAACTTTGTTAAACATTATTTTGAACCACATTCTATAGTTTAATTATTACTAATCATTTGGAGGATAAGAATACAAAAATGTCCTTGATGTCGCCATGACTCATGAGAAGAAGAAAAAAACGTTATTTCGGATTGGTTTGGGTTATATTTCAGATTAGTCTGTTAGAATATGTTTTTAAGACATTACAAATTTACTATGGTAAAAAGTTTTTTTTTTTTTAATTGAACTAACCTAAGGGGAAAAAGCATTATAAGCGACCATATGCTAAAAAACCGCTAGACAGTATCCAGAACTATATAAATAATAAAAGAAGAGAACAAATGTCATGTTTGGTTGGATGGAATGGAATGAAATGGAAAGAAAGTCATTCATAATGTTTGGTTTGCTAAAATATAATAGAATAAGGATTCCATTGAAATGTTGATTCCAACATTTTGATGGAATGTGTAAGGTCCAATCCAAGATATTGACTCAAGCCCAAGCCTAGAACCAAGCTGACCCAACCCAAAGTTAGCATTAAAAACAAATTAAAATAAAATGTTGAAGCGGTGCATGATGAGGAAAGTTTGGCAAGTTTGGGTGTTAGGTGGCCTGTGATTGTGAGTGCAGCAAGAGGTGGGGATGAAATTAAAAAAAAAATGAAAAAATAAGGAGAAATAAAAAGAAGAGATAAGTGAGAGAGTGGGGAGGTACTCGGCCAAGACCAACAAGAAGGCAGAGAACGGAGAGGCGGGAGTTGAGAAAGAAAAGAAAGAAAGAGGAGAAGCTGATCAGGCAAGGCAGAGAGATAGAATTCGAGAGATTTAGAGAGAGAGAGGATGAGGAATTTTTTATTAGCAGTGTATTGAGAATTCAGATAAGTATTTTATTTTTGAGAAGTTAGAAATTAAGATGTATTATTAGATTTCCCAATAAATTCTAAATTGAGTTTATGTGATTTAGGGTGGATACAGAATGAGATGAATCCAGGATGGAACCCATACCAGAACAGATTTGAGCACAAGAGTTCTGTGAGTGAATAGTTTTATTTGTTTATAATATGTTAAGTTAATTATTTTAGACTTACATGTTAGCTTTAATTATTTAGAAAACATATTTCCAGATGATTTGAGATGTTTTAAGAAATGTGTGGATTCCTAGTATCCAAAAATAGATTAGTCATAGAATTAAGGTTTAGAAAGAAGAATAGTTTACGTATGTTCAGACAGATTTCCAGTTAGATTTTTATATTTTCAGACAGATTTCTAGATTTTCAGATTTTATGTTAGATTTACAAATTTACAGATTTCCCGATAGATTTCTAAATTTCCAAATAGATATCTTGATTTTCAGAAAGATTACCAAATTTTCATAAAGATTTTCAGATTTCTAGATTCGAGTGTTTTATGAGAATTTTCAGAAAAAGAAAGAAAAGAAGATTGTTTTATGTTTTCAGAAAAGTATTTATAAGAATTATATATGTATGTTCAGAAAGCTATAAAAGTTTTCAAAGATTGATCAGATTTTAACATATCAGATATGTACCCTCCCCAACAGTATCAGATTCAAATTATAAGCCTTTGGGGCTGCTCTGCACGTGTATGTGAGATTACTCTGCACGTTTGATCAAATATCATAGTGTATGTGAGAATACTCTGCATGTTCGATCAGATATCGATGTTTATGTGAGACTACAGCTCAGCACGGGTGATTAGATATCACCGTGTATGTGAGATATGTATTTCCCCCTACTCTGTGTGTGCATTGAGATGTTTTGCCACGTACGTGAGATATTCCCCTAGGTACTAGTTTAGTAAAGAGTTTTCAAATTTTATATATTATGATCAGTAGAGAAAAGTCAGATTGTCGGATATTTTATATTTTATAAAAGCAGGAAATGTTTTTTTATATTATATAGTATTTTACAGAAAAATGTGTTTTATTTAGAGAAAATATTTTTAATTAGTTCTTAGCTTATTTTACATAACGGTTTCAGATTAAATCCTGATTATCTTCAGAAAGAAATACAGAATTCTAAAAGAGATATAGAATTTAAAAGGAGATATAGAAAATAGATATAAAATAGTTTTCTACATACTAGATTAATTTTAGCCAGTATAAGTTTATTAAGCATTAATATTTTTAGAAAGATAGTTATTAATTTTAGAAGCATAGAGAAAAGATATGTTTTCAGATTTATTTTGAGATAATAGTTTTAGTAATGTTCTCAAGAAAAGAAAAGATGTTTTTTTTTTCAAGCTTATTTCCACTCACTGGGTGTTAGTGTTCATTCCTTTATTTTAAACTATTTTTCACAGGTGATCACTAGATTCGTACAGATTCTTTAGTATCGTGAGATGAGCCACATATGATAATAGAAATTGTAGTTTCATTATTTTAATTAAAGTATGCAAATTTGCATATTTTCAGATATCATTATTTTTCATGAATAGTTTTGAATATATAAATATTCAGCATATGGGTCCAACACAAAGAAAGCAGATTTTTTATTTTAACCATAATATATTTTATGATGTGCCATAACCCACATATTTAAATTGTATTTTTAAGTTACAAGGTGGAAAAGTTTTAAAAAGCCAAAGCGATCATTAAAGATTTTATTAGAAGCCATATTGAGATTCATATGCTTTTATGTAATGTTTTCTAGACGATTCAGGTTTTAGAAAGAAAGATAAGATTTCTACAGAATTCTCTCGTACTCAAGATAGGAGTCGGGGCAAGTCCTGTCAGAATGGGTTTTCCATCCAAAAACCAATGGAATGCCCATTTCAATTCCAAACTAAAATTGGTATTCCATAAACACCCTCATATGCCCCAACTATATTCTAAAAATACCTTCCATTCCAAAAATAATATATTAATTTATATATATATATATGTATATATTATAACAAATATATATTATATAATATATATTTGTATGTATTATATATTATATTATTATATAATATATATATATATATATTCAATTTTTCTATTGTTAGTTCGTCCTGATATAAAATATATCAAGACGAAGAATGTGGACCATTAGATTTACATACTTTGACTCAAAGTGTATGCATTTGTCAAAACTTCTCCATAATTTGTGGTCCACATTCTTCGTCCTGATATATTTTATATCAGAACGAACTGACAATAGAAAGATTGTATATAGTATATACTATTATATATATTATTATATTATATAATATATAATAATATATAATATATACTTTTGTGGATATATTTTATTTTTTTATTATATATATTATATATATGTATTATAATATATATATATATATATGTATTATATATTATATAATATCTAACAATATATAGTATCTATATTATATGTATAATAATATTAATATTACTAATATTTAATATATATTATATATTATATTATTTATAAATATAGATATGAAAATACATATAATAGTATTTATATTATATATATTATTATGTAATATATATTATATATTATTATGTAATATATATATTATATTATTATAATATATATATATTTATATAATATGTTATATATTATAATAATATATATAAATATAATATTATATTTACTTTTATATTTTATTATTATTGTTCATTCTATATCATGTTATTATAAATGTTTTGTAATTAGGGGTATTTTGGTCAAGATACAATTAACCCCATTCCATTCAGTTATTAACCAAACGAAATAATATTTATTCAGAGACTGATTTTAAAGTTCCAACCAAACAAAAAAAATCAGTTTTCCTTTCCTTTCCATTCTCATTCACATTTCATTACAATTCCAATTACCACTCCACCATGGTAACCAAACGTGGCCAAAGCGTAGCATAGCGAGCAAATCCCTAACCAGAAAAGTGGCATGCATACCACACAAGAAAACAAAAACATAAAAAAAAATGAAAAGACTTCTGACCCATGCAGTTATTGCCTACTAACGAAGAATAGAAAGAATGAGCGGAAAACTACCAAGAATCAACCTCCAACCCCAAAACATGCTTGGAAAGAGCATCTGCAACCTGATTGTCTTCCTTAAAAATATAGGACACCTGAAACTCCATCTGAGAGATTTGGAAGATACATCTTTGACACATATGTCGCACTCGCCAAAGAACATGCTCGGAATGAGAAGAGAGCAACTGAACCATATAGGAAGAATCACTCTCCATCCAAATCTGACACCACCCATACTTCCAAGCAAAATTAATTGCCATAAAAGCTGCAAGAAACTCAGCCTCAAAAGCAAACACCTGACCAAGAGGGATATCAAACCCTTCACAAAGGATCTATAATTACGAAAAGCACCTCCACACCCTCCCGCACTTGGAGAACTCAAGGCAGCACCATCCGTATTAACTTTGATCCAACACAGTGCAGAAGGCGACCAAATCATGTTTTTGATAACCAGAGTCTTGGTCGGCCGACCACGACCACCAAAGCACCAAAAGAGCAAAAGGTTCTCCACACAATTATGCATACACCTAATGCCTAAACGGTTAGCTCCAGAAACTGCAGGCCAAACCAAAGACAACCCAAATCTAAAATCAATAGATTTACTCTCAAAGATCCACTTATTCCAGATAAACCACCTCGTGAATAGCCGCCTTCCATAGGACAAGCATCTAATCACCAAAAGAAACTACTATGGTCTATAAGAAGAAAGAACTCCACGAGTTAGCAGAAATACGATGCTGGAAAGCAGAAAAGACAGCCTCCCAAAGAGCAACCGCAAAGGGACACCAGAGGAAAAGATGGTCAGCCGACTCACTACTAACCCTACAAATACTACGTCTGGAAGCCAAATGGAACCCGACCCTGCATAAACAATCCTCTATGGGAAGCCTTTTCTGCAAAAGACGCCAAGTCAAAATGGAACATGAAGGAGGAATAAAGCGAGATTAAACGTCTCTCCACCAAGGGACTTGAGGGGAGTCACGAACCATCTGAGAGTAAACAACCTTACATGAAACCTGACCATCCTTAGAATAAGCCCAAACAAGAGAATCATCAACAAGAGAAATTGCAATCCTATCAATCCGAAAACAGAGATCCGAAAAACGAGCCCAGAAGCAATAATCAAGAACCCATTTCCCATCCTGAATAAAATCAGAAACCCTAACTCATAGCAGACTAGCCAAATAATCTGGAATACCCAGGGGATCCATAATAGGCACACCCAACCAGTTGTCGCGCCAAAAGTCATGCTGAGAATGCTTACCAATAAGCCAGATACCTTCCTTAAGAAGATCAGAGTAATGAACTCGAAGAGAGGAGCAAATTGAAGAAGTGACATACCCCTCATGTGGTTTACGAAGATGCTTAAGATAATGCTCCCACAGAAATGAAAAAGCAAAGCCCTTAGAAGTCATGAACTTCCAAGTGAATTTGTTCAAAAGCGAGTCGTTCAGTAAACCCAGATCCTTCAAGCCAAGACCATCATTGGACAAAGGCCTACAGCAACGGTCCCAAGCAACCCGGATCAGCTTAGACTCCTCACATAAGCCCATCCACAGAAACATTTCTCAACTTGCGATTAATTATCCTCAACAATGATGAAGACCACTTATAAATCATGAAAGAATGTATAAAAGAACCAGTGATAACATATTTGATTAGAGTAGCTCAGCCAACCATAGAAAGAGCTTTACCTTTCCATTTAGAAAATTTGGAAAGAATTTTATCCGCCACTAGCTACAACAGAGACCGTGTATGCCTTCCTTTAAATAACAGGACTCCCAAATAAGTAAAAGGTAACTGCCCAATCTGCATGTCAACCAAAGACTGCAATCTCTCAATCCGGGCATGAGAAACAGACAAACCAAAAAAGATGGAAGATTTGCTCCAGTTAACAAACTGACCTGATAATCCTCCATACATATCAAAAGCTTGCATAATGCCCTTTAGATTCTTCACTGTGCCTTTACAAAAAATCAGAACGTCATCTGCATAAAGCAGATGAGTCGGAGCAACGAAACCCTTCGGAGAAGAAATAGGTAAAAGCTGAGAAGACTCCACCATCCTCGACAAAAACCTACTAATAGAATCATCTGCAATACCAAACAGAAGAGGGGAAAGAGGATCTCCCTGACGGTCCCCTCTAGAACAACGAAAATAATCCTCCGGAACCTTATTCTCAATAAATGAATGTTTGATAAATTAATAACATTGTTTAAATAATAAAATCTTTCGGTCCCGACTTGGGCCAATGAACTGAAATAATAACCTTGCTAAATGCATCAGATAATAATTAAAAAAATCCCCAACGAATATATAAATTTATAAATTATTCATTTATTGATAAATAAATAACCCCTCTAAAATAATAATTTTCTCATATCCCAACAATATTATTTTATAAGGGTTTTACGTATATTTTAACAACATGCATTGCAATTTGTTAGAAGAGTGATCGTTCATGGAATCCGTAGAATTATCTCACTGTTCTTGAAAAAAATTACAATCAAAATTCTTGATATGCTATGCTTTTGAATCCAACAATCAGAAAAGATATATAAAAGCTTTGATACTGTTACTGCAAGTTATATAGAGCATTCCTCATTATTTCTCTCTCCAAAACATTTTCTAAAGTCTTCTAGAATCCAATTTGGTATCAAAGCAAACTTCATTCCAAATGGCCGGAAACAACCAAACTCCGATGACCCGGGTCTTCCGCTACAAACAGCGCTCAAAACACCCTTAAAATATCACTAGTCTTTTAAATAAGAATAAAAATGCTCAAAAGGTAAATCACAACATAAATTAGAAGTGAAAGCTAGAAAGATTAACTAGATTGATATAACATAACTCCCAAATATACAAGATGAAATAAAGAACATAAGAGTTTCAAGTACAAATAACTGAAATAAGGTCCAACAGAAAATAAAAAGATGAAAATATTAAAATAAACATCAATTTCTTGAAAAAGTGAAATTATTTGTCGCTGCAATGTAGTCTGACCCTTCATACGATGACTTTGTATACCCTTGTCTTTCGATTTCCATTGATTTCAAAAGGTTGGCACAGTGCTTCTCTGCTCACAAAATAAACAAACAAATTATCTTATTTGAAAAATTACTGTACAAATTATATAAGCACATATTTAACTCAAAAGTCCTGCTTAGAGTTTGCATCCAGTGTTGCTTAAGTCATAATAAGTGCAGAAAATTACAAGATGAGGAAAAGAAATGATTATAAAAAGGAATAAGCATTGTGTCATAGCTTTGGCATGTGATAGTCTTACAACCCAAAAATCTAATTTATCTGTGACATCCATTTATATATATATATATATATATATATGCACCTTTCTCTTTGTTTTTTATCTTTTCAACGTGGGATTCGTCTAATCTTGTTTAACTTCGCATGCGGGTTATCTTAACCGTACCAATGTCAAATGGACAATAATTTATCTGTGGAGAAGTACCTGGCTAAGAGTTGAGATCACCTCTCTGCCTCCCTGGCTCCCTCCCCTGATTTTCCATCTAAAATGTCTCATGGGATTTCAATGCCGTTAATTACAATCTTCCTGATGTGAGACACCTTAGGCCAATCTTCCCCTTTGCCCTGTTGACACCGCACTGTCATCAAAGAACTTCCAGTGATGCCCAGAGAAGAGATAGAGCTTGGCAAACTCCCTTCTGACATGTTTTTGAGTTTAGCACAGCTGTTGATCTCCAAAGTCTCAAGAGAGTTGAGGAGCTGAAACCCGCTGAGATTCAAGACTTCAAGCTCTGGAAATTCACTAATTTGAAGAGAAGTGAGAGAAGCGGGAAGTAGACCTTCCTGCGGAAATGAATTCAAATTACTGCATCCGCCTATAATCCTCAAACAAGTAAGTGCAGCCATGTTGTCCAGACCCCACTCATACTGGGGAGTGAGAAGATCACAGTTCTCAATCACTAGCGATTGTAAGTTGGTGGGCAAACCACCATTTGGAAATGACACAATCTTTGGACAAGAAAATACATCCAGTACTTCAAGAGAAGTAAGTGTGTGCATCTGTTTTGGCATCAACAGAAGACTCCTGCAATTCATGACTTTAAAAGATGTCAGGTTAGGAGTGGGAAACCCTCTTCCTGCAAATAACTCCAGATTGTGGCAATCAATAATTGTCAAGCTTTGAAGACATCCAAGCTCCCGGTGAATATCTTCTGAAACTTCTATACACTTGAGATTCTTGCAACCCTGGATTTTAAGAGTTTCAAGCCTGTGGAAGAAGTTTAATGTGAAGTTCTTGAGGGAATCACAACTACTTATTATGTGCAGATTCTGGAGATTACTGTAATCTGCGCTATCATCAAACATGAATTCCAAATTCCAACACTTTTCGATATATAGTAATTCCAACGAAGGGCAATAACCTGCTAACCTCCCCATAAGTTCTGGACAATTCCGTACATGAAGCTCTTTGAGAGATGATAGCTGTCTAAATGTCGGCAAGGATAGGCGACTTTTGCAATCAGTAAAATGCAAGACAACCATGTTAGTGAATGATGAATCCTCTATCCAATCTGGTAATTTTGTACCGTAATAACCTGCAATGGAGAGTTTTTCTATATTTTCATGAGGACGCAACTTTTCAAGAACAACCGTTTCTTTTTGCTGATCAAAACCGTTACTGTTCCAACTGAAAAACAACTCCTTAATGTTCTTCTTTTCCTTCAATTTGGCATTCTCAGCATCTTCAACTTCTCTAACCTTCTGCAACTCTAGAATAGAAAGTTTTCCGCTGAGATGCAGAAGTTCACCTAACTCACTAATGCTCGATCCTGTAGCATTGTCGCTTACTACAAATGTTGTAAGTAACTGAAGATTTTTCAATCTACCAAATTCAAGTGGCATCTCTTTCAAAGACTTAGTTCCATTCAAATCAAGACGTCCTAAATTAATCAGTTTCCGCATTTTTGCTGGCAACTCATTGAGTTTTGTACAATGTGATAGTATCAACGTGTGTAAGTTATATAAAAGGCATGTCGATGATGGTAATACCTTGATTTCTGTTCGAGAAAAATCCAAGTAGCGTAAATGTTTCAATTTGTCAAAAGTATCAGGAAACTGAGTGATCCTACAACTGGACAAGGAGAGCACTCGCAAGCACCTGAGTATGGGAAGCAAGTTATTGACCACGAACTCATTTATGTAACAGGATTTACTAAGATTTAATGATGAGCTCAATGGTAGGAAAGTACGCAGGAACTTTGCCTCATGCAACGCCTCAAACTTCTCAGGAGTACCGTTCTGGTCCCTAATATATGAAAAATGGCGAGTCTTCTCAGATATGCCAAATGTACTGCCACTCTCAAACTTGAAGGCAAAATGACCCGATACAAATTGAGCTAATTCATTAACAAGGTCATGCATCACAAAACCTGATTTATTATCAATGGATTGTTGAAAAAATGACCTTGATAATAATTCATGAAAGTACTCATTGCCTAGTTCTTCCATTCTTTTCTCACTTCTTGGTTGCTGCAGAAAACCCTCTGCCATCCATAATAAAACTAGCTTCTCCTTTTCAAATACATATCCCATAGGAAATATTGAACAATAAGCAAAGCATCGTTTTAAATTGGCAGGAAGATAGTAGTAGCTCAATCTCAAGGAAGGAAGTATGCTATCACTCTGCAGATCCCATAATTTGTTGTTCAAAATGTTGTCCCATTCATTGACTTCTACCTTAGAGTGCAGTAAACTGCCTAATAATTTTGCAGCTAGAGGTAGCCCTTGGCACTTTTTCACTATTTGTTCCCCAATTGCCTTCAACTTTGGACTCACATGGACATTTTCACTTCCAAATGCATATTTTGTAAACACTGACCAACAATGTTTGTAAGATAGCTGTTGAAGAGGATGAATAAGAGTGGCATGCATAGTTGATGCTACGTATTGGCTTCGTGCTGTCACAATAATCCGACTCCCTCTAGCCGCACCAATGAAGGAATTTTGCAGAACATCCCAATAAATGAAATTCTCGTTCCAAACATCATCTAAAACAAGTAAGAATTTTTTTCCAGTCAGTTTTTGTTGCAACCTGAGCTGGATAAGATCTAAATTTGTAATGTTGCAATTTCGTGAACAGAAAGAGTCATAAATAGTTTTAGTCACTTTAAGCACATCAAATTCTTCGGAAACATAGGCCCACGCTCTTGTTCTAAAATGTCTCTTCACCCTTGAATCATTGTACAAAAGTTGAGCGAGGGTTGTCTTTCCAACTCCAGCCATCCCAGTAATCGCAATTACAGGGATCTCCGATTCATTTATGTTATCAGATAGCAAAAAATTCATAACTTTTGCTTTATCACTATCTCTGCCAAAAACCTTACATTCATCCACCAAAGACGTTGATGGCAATCTAGGAAATGATTTTCTCCCAAGACTTTCTTTCAGACCAAGCACACTCCTGTGCTCTGCTAGCTTGTCAAGCTTCGAGGTCATCTTTTCAAGCTCAGCTTTAAAATTATTACAAATTTTGAGAGTAGATGTGTTGTTTTGCACCTGATTGTTGGTTGCTGCAGATTGAGCTGAAGACACTGTCGCAATCTCATCCAATAAGTCATCAGCATGGTAGGCAGCATCTTTAACCTGATCAACCCAATCTTTCACAAACTGGTTTGTGATCTGCTTCTCCTCTGCATCACTGAGCACCGCATTAATTGTCAGAAGAATCATATTCAGCCTCTCTAAGACAGTGACATCAAATTCCCCCTTCTTGAAGAAGTCTATAACTTTCTGAGAAGCTAGTCTGTCAAACAGCACTTGAAGGAAAGCAGAGATACCGGCACCCACTGCTGTTTCGACCCAAACCATGATGTCTTCTTAGCGGAAGGAAAGGGAAGGCTTCAAGAAAAGAATTAATCACAATCAGGAAACTCAGATCAAGATCAATCAGAGGAGAGCACAGTGAAATGCTTCCAGCATTAATCGGTGTAAAAAACAGTTTAGAAGCAGACTTTAGTTAAAAGATGTGTTTAGCCAATGCGAAAGACCTCGAAAGGAAAAAATGTAAAGGTGGACGAGGGAAGGTGAAGGGAAATGAAAATAAAGTGACTATGGGAGAAATTCAAAAATAATCCTCTAATATTTAAGAGTTTCGTTTTTAACCACTTAGAAAAGTTTAATCGTTTGTAACCACATGGCATGAGAATTTACTCATATACCCTTTACTTAAAAAATTTGTTCTCTTTTCATCATCCAAAAGGATGAGAAATAATACGGTATAAATACATTACAGTTTTTAAATGTCGAACTCATAACTTCTCAAGTCTCTAAGAGGAGTTAAACCACAACACCAAGGGTGTGTTTGGTGTGCAAAATTGGATTGGATATGATTGAACTTTTAAGGGATTGTATTAAATTGGACTGGATTGGACTAAATTAGTAATGTGATGTGTTTAGTGTAGTATAGATTGGATTAAAATAATATTGTCTCTTATTTGGTATAACATAAGATTGAATAAAAAATAATTGAAAATAATTGTCTTGTGTGATCAGAGGTCACTTTAAATTTATATATTAAATTAATTTTTAAATAAATAAAATCATTTTAAATCAATACAAAGAAAATAAAAAAAAATATTTTAAATTAAAATTGGTTAAAAAATTCTTTAAATTATTTTGTACATAAAATAACACTTAGTTTTTAATTGATAATAAAAATATAATTTTTAAAATGTTAGAATAAAATATATTGATATTAAAAAAGAGTAACATATATTAAATGAATTTTTAAAACAAATCAAATAAATTTAATACTTAAAATTATTTAATTATATATATATAAAAAGTAGTATAGTCCAAGCCTTTGTGGCAGGAGTAATTTCACTAAAGTCCCTACTTTTTGGTGAAATGTCACCAATTTAAACTTTTTTTGTCATATAATCAACTGATGACCCTTATTTTTTCAAAATACATCACTTTAGTCCATTTGACCAAAATATTAATAATCAACTCTAATTAAATAAATAAAAGTAAGATTTTACCCCTAGTCAAAATGATTTGTTGAGTTTCAAAATTAAATAATATTAAAATAGTTTATAAAAATAAATTATCAACATAATTAATTTTCTAAAAAAACAAAAAATATAATAATTTTAAAAATAGGAAAAAAAAATTAAAGGATTATGGAAAATATAAAGTTAAAATAAATAATAAATTGAATGTATTTTTATAAATTTAAAAAAATAAAAAAATAGAAAGTATTTCAAAAAATAAGAAGAGAGTTTTTTTCTAAAGTAAATGGATCTCCACCGTTGGATCGATCCTCCACCATTGGATCGATCCAAATCCAATGGTGGAGATCCATTTACTTTTAAAAAAACTTTCTTTTATTTTTTGAAGTACTTTTAATTTTTTTTAAATACTTCAATATATTATTTATTTTAACTTTATATTTTTCATAATCAATTAGTTTTTGTTTTTTTTTAAAATAATTTGTTTTTTAGAAAATAATTTTTTTGTTTATTTATTTTTATAAAACATTTTAATATTATTTATTTTTGAAACTGAATAAATCATTTTGACAAGGGTAGAATTGGATCTTTGTACATATAATTAGAGATGACCGTTAGTATTTTGATAAAATGGACTAAAATGATGTATTTTGAAAAAACAATGGACTTAAGTTACTAATATGCCAAAAACATTTAAATTGGTGATATTTCGTCTAAAAGTAGAGATTTTAGTGAAATTACCCTAAAATATAGTCCCACCACAACCTCACTAACTTTGGACCCACTTGATTGGTTGTCTAATTAGATGAGCTTACCAAACATTAGGATAGGATTAGGCATAGTCCAATCTTGGCTGCCAAACGCAGCACAAGAGTCCAAGACAAAACTTCCTGTAAAAATTCTTAAACAATTTTATAAAATATATTTCATGTATTTATATTTTTTTTCAAATATTGTTTTTACATATTTCACGAAAACTCTAAATATTTTACGAAAATAAACATATTTACATATTTCATGCAGAAAAAAAAAATGTTGTTCATGTAGTTGCTAAGTGGTCGTAAATATTTATCCCACCTAATATTCTGATCGTGCCATTAGAGATTAAAGAGCTGCAATAAAATGGAAAGAATAAATGCTTTAATGATTAAAGTAGAAAATTGAAAGGACCCCATTGGTTTATGATAAAGCTGCCTGCCAGGAATAAGAACAAGCATCTCTGCCATTCAGGTCAGTGAATCAAATGTGAATGGCATTGTGTGAAGACAATGAATCAATAATAGAAGTTCGAGCGTGTAATTCAACTGGGTTAGTATGCAAATGCAATGGCTTGTGTTTTTAGTCTAAAGTAGAACAAGCCATGGTGAGTATATCTAAGGCAACATTAATTTGCAATTTGCATATGTACAGTGTTAACTTGTACCCTAAAGACACGGATTTACAACCATTTTATTGTTAAACAAAAGGATAAAAGGTACTGTATTTATTATAATAAGACAATAAATGCATTTATTGATATATATTTTTATTTCTTTTTTTATAAAAAAAAATATTTTTATTTCACTTTTTAACAATAAAGTGGTTGTTAATATATATCGTAAGGACTGTTAATATATATCGTAAGGACAGGGGTTAACACTACCCTTTGAACATTATTGATTATTGTAAAGATTACTGGCTACTTAGATAAAGTTTGGCAATTTAAACTCATAAATAACTTAATCAAAAACCGACACTCAACTCGGAGTGTTATATTAAACTCTTATCCATTAACTTTTTCAGAAATCTAAAAGATGAAACGACCTCAAACACCTATAACTAAAAAATAGTAAAAATGAATAAGACTAGTTATAAATCTCTATTGTTCATTTGTAAGATGGATCTAATAGAGATCCATCAATGGATCTGCATGAGATGCATTTGTGGAGACCTAGATCCTCTATCTGATTTTTTTTTTTTCGATTTTTTAAATGTTTTTTATTTTAATAAATCTATGGTAGAGATCAATTGTTTTTTAAATTTAAATTTCTTATAAATGAATTTGATGAACGGTAGAGATCCATTTTTTATTTTGTTTTTTAATTTCTGATTTTATTAAAATAAGTGTAGTTATTAAATAAAAACAATATTAGCTGGCCTTTATAGTGTCAAAGTAAGAAATCAAATTTGGTCAAACTCTAATGGCAGAAAAGGCCAACGTCAATTTTTGATTAAGTTGTTCTTGAATGTAAATCGGCAAATCTTGAATGTAAATCGGCAAACCTCAAATAGGTAACCAACCTATCTTTTAGTTATGGTAAATGTCATTTAGCCTTACAATTTACCTAAAATACACTAAAAGTTTTCTCATGTTTTGAAATTTGTCATCCATCCCTTATGTTGGGAAGGATTATGATAAATACAGAAACTTTGAACGAACGATCATTTTCATTTTCTCATAAAAGTGATAAAACCAATGTATCTTAAATTTTCTCATAGAACTTTTAACTTTTTAACTATTTTTCTTCCTTTCAATTGGAGCAGAACAAGTGAAACTATTTAATGCTTCTCCTCTAGTATCTTACATTTTCAATAAAAAGTATCTAAAGCTCTTGGCTTCTATTAAAGTTTTTGGAAATTTATACAATAAATTATGGGTAGTGTTAACTTATACCCTTAGGGCACAAGTTAACACCTAGAAAATGGGTAAAAAACAATTATTAACCTCTTCATTTATTATATATGATTTTATTGTTTTTTGTAAATCTTAAAATGCCAATTTTACTCTGCCCTTTAATTTTTGGGTTGTGCTGGACATAAACAATTTTAATTAAAACTTTAAAACAGCTTAATCAAAACCCCAGAAGATGAATGGTCTTTACCATTGTTCAATTTAACTCCAAATGTGGTTGTAGTTCTTGTGAAAAATAATAAGGTAATTTCTTATACTTTTTACATTAGTTCTTACTGAAAACAAATATGGTAGAACAATATATGATTTATATTCTACGTTCACCTTTTATTTATAATTTTGGTTTTAATTTTTTATATAATTTATTTCTATATTTTTTATTTTATTGAATGACTGTACTTGTCTACCACCGTTGACCTGTTGTTAAACTTCTGAAATTATTTATTCCATCAATTGGTTATAAGGTAAACACAATAAATTAATTATTTATCTTTACAACTAGATTTTATTGATAGAGAGATTTAATCCGTAGAGGGATTGAATTGATGTTGAGTTTCATTTTCAGAAGATATGTGTGTATTTTTGTTGCACATTAAAGACTAAAGTGTTTTGGTGCTTATATTTTGTTAACAGGTTATAGGTATATATATTTCTTTTGGATTTTAAATTTAACTATTTGAGTTTTTTTTAATACAATAAATGAAAAAAATAATAATAATAAAGCAGAACAGGTACTTTCAATGTCCTGTTTCATATTAGTTTTACTTTGTTTTTGCTTAAGTTTTAGTTTTATTTGAGTGCAAAACTTCCGAGGAATTTATTTTGCTGAATTTACTATTTGAGTTTATTGTATAAAAAATAAATCAATTAACTAAGACAACTATTTGAGTGTAGAACTAAGACATCTACTTTTACTTGAGTTTTAGTTTTAACTATTGCAGAACTTTTGATGGAAATTATTTTTGTAGATTTTACATTTAACTATTTGAATTAAATGAATAAAAAAATTAAACAAGACAGTTGTATACAAAAAAAAAAGCATTATCCAAAAATTAAAGGCATGGTAAAATAGGTATTTAAAGATTTACAAAAAAAAACAATAAAATCAGATGTAATAAATGAAGATGTTCATAATTACGTTTTACCCATTTTATAGGTGTTAAACCTATGCCGTAAATTATTATTAGAAAAGTATCATTTTCACCCATAAATTATGACCTATTAGTAAATTTCCCCCCTATATTTTGCTTATTGGTCATTCTCCCCGTTAACAGCAAACTTATTCACCAAATACCCCCTTCCCGTTAGCTTTTCCATTAAAATGGATAGTTGACTGTTAAGTTGTTGTTATCTTTAAGGTTAAAATGGTAACTTCGCCACATGGACTTGAATGAGAATTAATGTGGGAGGGTAAAAAGGTAAAATTATTAATACATATTTACAATTTAATAAAACTAAAATGAGTGGATGAGAATTTTAAATATTATGTATATATATAAAAAAATAAATAAATAAAACTTCACATAAACAGAAGACTCTTATTAATAATACTTTGGTATAAAAAAATTTAAACAAAAAAAAAATATATCTATATATTACATATAAACCCAAAAAAAAACTAAATATTTTTTTTTCATTTAAAAGGATCTCCGTGGAGATCAATTGGAAAAAAAAAAAAATTAACCCAAATCCTCACTTCATCTCATTTTCTCCACCACACAAACCCAAACCCATTTTCTCCACCACACAAACCCAAACCCTAGTCACCACCATCACTCAAACACCAAACCCACCAAATCACACCAGTCGCCACCCTTATGACTGCCGATCTCCTCTCGTCGTGGATCCCCTCTCTTTCTTCCTATCTCTCTTTTCCCTATTTTTTTCCTTTGACAGAAGGGTAGCCGCCGCCGCGAGGTGAATGGATGGGCGTTTCGCAGCGGCGGCAAGTGTGGTTGAGGTAAGATGGGCTTGGTTGGATTTAAGCCAATGATGGTGTGGTTGATGGGTTTGCTTTTGGATTTGAGGGTTAGAGTTTGATGATTGACATGAATGGTGGTGGGTTTTGGTTTCGGAGATGGAGATGTTTGGTCTCTGGTGTTGAATGTTGATTTGGAAAACTACTACCATTTTTTTCAATTGACTTTCAGTTTCTGATTGATGGAATCATTTGAAATTAAATAAATTGTAGTTTCAGTTTCTTGTTTGATTCTGGTGAATGGAATTGAAAATCATTGGTTTCAGATTCTGGGTTTTCTATTTTGGTGATTAAAAATAGTAAAAAATGAAAACTGATATGGAAAGAAATTCTGAAAAATTGAAATCGATATGGAGATCTAGAGAGCTTTGGATCTCCACCATTTTTATTTTCATTTTCATTTTTTCCTTTTCATTTTTTTTAAAATTTGAGTTTGATGGCATAGCTCAACTATTCAAGGGCAACAATGTCTTTTAATATTAAAATTAACATTTTTGACATAAAAGCTAACGGAAAGGGGGAATATGGCGAATACTTTCAGTTTTAAGGGGATAATGACCATTAATGAAAATACAGGGGGAGATTTACTAATAGGTTAAAATATATGAGGGAAAAGATACTTTCCCTTATTATTATTGTCATTTTTATGTATGCACACGGTTAGGGATGACAATTGTACCCGGACCCGCGAGTACCGAACCGAACCAGAACCGTATGGGTCGGGTCGGGTCTGGGTCCTCACATTCTAGTCATGGGTCAGGTCTGGGTCCAAAATAACAGACTCGATTCCGGTTCAGGTTCGGGTCTGGGTCTGAGCCAAAAACCCGGACCCGTGGACCCGATTAATATAAAACACTTAAACACTGTCGTTTTATACATTTAGGTGACCTAAACCTAACTACTTCCTTTCTTCTTCTTGAAGCCACATTCTTCTTCTTCTTCTTTCATACATCAGAGTTCTTCTTTCTTCTTCCTACCTAATTTCTTCACGCCTCCACCTAATTTCTTCGACGGCCTGCAGCTCCACCTTTCGATCACCGACAGCTCCACTCATCGGCCACCGCTCACCAGCTCACCACTCACCGTAAGTCTGTAACTCTCTATCTCTCTCTCTTACACTTGCTCTTATATGGGGACTGGTTCAAATCGAATATGTTTTTGTGTCTTTGTAGGATCGATCGATCGATTTCCTCATTATTTATGTTATTTGTGTTCAATTTTTCTTCAATTGTGATTTGTGATTGGGTTTTGGTCTGGGTCTCCTTAAGACCCGAACCCAAACCCGAAAATTTTCATGGGTCTGGGTCTAAATTTTTTTGATAGGTCTGGGTCTGGGTCTGGTAGGACCCGACCCGAACCTGACACATTGCCATCTCTACTCACGGTTCATATTCTGTTGAAGTTTGTTTATCATTATATTATTAGGGGGTATTATCACAAAAATCTCTATTTTTTAATAAAATGTCATCTTTTTAAATGTTTTTGTCATATTAGTAACTTTAATCCCTACTTTTTTTCAAAATACATCACTGAGGTCCTTTTGACCAACAAACTAACGGTCAATTATAACTATAAGTATAAAAATACAATTTTGCCCTTGTTGATATATAATTCATGACGAAAAGTCAATTTTACCCTTAAAATGTTTTTGTTATTACACATTTACTTTTCTGAATTTTTCTCAAATACTTTAAAGATTTTAATATTAAAATAATTTATAAAAATTTAATTAATAACAACAAGTTATTTTCTCATATATATATATATATATATATAATATTTTTTAAAACAAAAAATCATATAAAATATTAACTAAAGATAAAAAAAATTTAAAATACTTAAAAAAACACACTTTTACGGTTTAAAAAAACAGTTTGTGTTTTTTGTATTAAATGAAAAAAATGGTTGAATTAAAAATTAAAAAAAATATTAAAAAAATAAATGGAATACAATAGATTTCTATCGTTGGATCTGGATCGATCCAACTATGGAGATCCAATCATCTCCATTGATGAAACAATGGACTTCCTATTGTTGGTCTGTCTCAGGCATTGGATCTAAAAGCGGCGGTGGTGGCTAGGGTTTTGGTGTTTGAGTTGTGGTGGATTAAGTTTGGGCTTGAATGTAGAAGATGAGTGGTGGTGAACTGGTAATGAGTGATGATATTTGTTCTTTGTTTTTTGAAAGATTATTAAATCTGTTTTTCTTTTTTGAAAAAAAAAAGATTTCTTGAATCAGATTTGATTTTGATTTTTAAATATGATGGTGATTTGATTTAAAAAAAATCCTCATATTTTTCTTTTTCTATTTTTTTTAATTTATTATTCAAAAGACCAAAATAACTCTATTTTCGTTAAGTTTGACTAACATTTGACTGACGGAAGGACTAAAGTGATGTATTTTGATAAAAACAGGGATTAAAGTTACTAATATGACAAAGACATTTAAAAATATGATATTTCACTAAAAAAAAAAAATAGGGACTTTAGTGATAATACACATGTTATTAAAGATTAATACTACCCATAAATTATTATTATTAGGGTATGGCTATAATAGAATATCAAATATAACAATGGTGAGGTGATAATTAATGACATGGGCATTAGCAATGAACCCAACTTTTAGCCAGGTACTTCTTGAATAATGCATGGCACAAATTAATGGAAATTTTATACTTGTCGATCTAGTTAGTGTCCTCACAGTTTTGTTTTGCACTGATGTTTTATCTGGTGTTTTTGTTGTCGTTTCGTTGTTGTTGTTGGCTTTGCTGGGGGTCATTGGAGCTTTTGTTTTTGTTGCTCTGTTTTGTGCTCTGTGTTGGGAGCTTGCGTCTGGGTTGTTGTTGCTTCGTTTTCTTTTTGTTGTGGCATCTGTTCGGTCTCTTGGCCGTTTTTGGTTCTGATCTAATAAATTGCCTGTTCAAAAATAAAAAATAAAAAGAATTCCGCCCACCTACTTGTCGATCAAGATCAATCAGAGAACAGTGAAATGCTTCCAGCATTAATCGGTGTAAAAAACAGTTTCGAAGGTTTAAAGATGTGTTTGGTCAATGCGAAAGACCTCGAAAGCTAAAGGAAAAATGTAAAAGTGGACAAGAGAAGGTGAAGAGAACCAAAGGTGCCAAAACAAAACAGTTTCAATTACTTTGCATGGCTTTTTCTTTTCCACTTCCCCAATCCCACATAATTAGTAGCTTTTGACACAGAATATATGAAGAACAAAGAAACCAAACAAGTAATTTGAATGTTTGAATAGATAATAGTGTTTTTGTTTTGCTTTAAAAAGAGGAAAGCGTAATGAATGATTAATTTTTCAATTATGGTTATTTAACTTGATGAGTGTGAAAATAAATAAAATGGGCTTAAAGGGAATTAAAAACAATACAACTAAATTAATTATAATATTTAGAGTTAATTTTGATATTTTAAAGAGTGTGGAGGGAAACAAAAATTAATATAGGTGTGAAGAGAATTTTTTGGGCGGCAAATAGAGCCACCTTTTTTTTAATCGATATATTTTTTTATACAAGTTTCCTTTTTCATTAGTTATGTACTGTTGTTTTGAGTTTCTATAATTTTTTATTTCATTTTTTTAAATGATGGCTCGAACTGAGACATTATTATTTGATAGACTAAATGGGCTGCTCTTGCCACCAAGACTCAAGACACATTGAGGGGTGGTTTTGGGTTTCTACAACAGATCTTAATATGATTTTATATTTTGTGGGATTGATCACAATTGTTCAAATATTTCAACTATTATACAACAGAACGGAGCAGTTAACCACTCAAGAACATATCACTTATCAGTATCTTCAAATATATTAAGTGGTTCATGAGAATAAAATAATAATAATAAATTGTAAGTGTAAAAAAGGATCATGATCCTCTTCTTGTCTTATTTTTTCTTGATTTTTCATAATTTAATGACACTTAAGCAAAATAAAAAATACATAGTCAAAATTTAATTACTTTTTTCTCTCTTATACAACTTGATATTTTAATTATATTTGAAAAATATCAAGGAAAAACAAGGATCAAGGAGAGAATCTTGATCATGTAAAAAAAATTCAAGACAGAATAAAAGTTAAGGGGTTCACACATTTTTAGGTATGGAATATAAATAAACACTCGTATCGATAGAGAATCCTGTAACAAAAACTCACCTTATAATTTTCATTGTTATACATTTTATTTCCGAACACTAATTGATACACTTGTTCAGGTAAGTAGTTGGTTGACGAGATAAGGTTGGTGTGGTGGTAAACCCCACATACATATACCACATGGTTATTGGCTCGAGTTATCCTCTTTCACACCAAAAAAAATTCCAAATTTATATAATACTTTAAATAATAATAATAATAATAATAATAATAATAATAAGGGTCAAAAACTTAAATAGCACTTTTTAGGATGGGTGTTGTGCAAATAGCACCACATTAATAACTCTTGTTTAAATAGCACTAAAGTAGGTGGTGAGACCAAAATACCCCCATTTATTTTTTTTCATTTTTTTTAATTCTTAAATTTCTACTTATTTCTCTCTCTTCCGATTCTCCCAAACAACACCTCTCTCTCTCCCTATCCTCTTAGCTCTCTTATTTCTTCCTCTTCCAAAACGTTCGAATCATTTTCGCTACCTTAAGTTCACTCATGTTTCAGCTTTGAAGATCGAACAATTTCTGGAAAACGAATGAATAAGTCTCGAATATTCGTGAATTAAGTCTCGAAAACGCATGAATAAGTCTCGAAAACGCATAAGTCTCGAAAATTCATAAGTAAGTCTTGAATAATCGTAATAAGTCTCGGGTATTCATAAATTAAGTCTCGAATAATCATAAATAAGTCTTGAAATGGAACAAATAAGTCTTGAAATTTAAAAATAAATTTTCAACATCAGCTATTGTTCATTTTCTGAGATTCAACAAACCCAAACCCACCAATTCAAGATTTAAACAAACCTCATTCAGATTCATCTTCTCAGATTCGAAACCCACCATTTTTTTTTAATTTCTCTTTTAAAAATCGAATCTCTCAAACCCCATTCAGATTCAAATTATTATTCATCTTCTCAAATTCAAACAAACCCCATTCAGATTCATCTTCTCAGACGGAGCCTCACGACGACGTCCAGATCGAATCCGGCAGTGAGATCGGGAACTGCGAGAACGACGTCGATCGAACCAGCGCTCTTCTCTGGACCATCGCTCTTCTCTTTCTCTCTCCACCGCCATTCTCTTTTGTTATTCCAACTGAAATCAAACCCACAAGTCAAAACGACGATCGCGAATCGATCGACGGAGAATGATTGAGTTGGAGGTAGAAGATGAATGAGAGGAGAGGAAGAAAGAGAGAGATCGCCGGAGAGATTGGGAAGAAAGAGAGAGAGAGAACGTCTGAGAGAACGCCTGAGAGAATGGGAGAGAGAGAAATAAGACCAAAATTAAAAATTAAATAATAATAAGTGGGGGTATTTTGGTCTCACCACTTATTTTGGTGCCAATAAAACATGAGTTATTAAAGCGGTGTTAGTTACACAAATTAAGATTGAAAAAGTGCTATTTAGACCCATTCCCTCATAATAATAATAAGTAGCTATCTGTTGGAATGGCAGCATGGTAAATAATAAGAAAGTAAAGGTTAAAGATAATAGTATTTTTGTAATTAAAACCATCAAATTATACAAGAGTGAGCATGCATGAGACTCGCGGGTTCATTTTTCTTTATTTCAAACGACAGTCCACATTGTATATTTGTTATTTTGTATTGCATGAATTTTCTGTCACATGGCATGAATTTTGGTGTTTTTAGATTAATTTGTCCAAAAAAGTATCAACATTAGGCATTTTCTTACTTGTTTGACAATAAACTATGCATACGACATGTTGTGTCACCACAGCGGTCCAGGTGGACATGCAAGTGTAGTTTGTTTGCTTGGTTTTATGTTCTTGTTCCTTTCACAACAAAAAAAAACAAAAAAAAAACTATGCATACGCTAATGCGGGGAAAACCTTGGGTGCAGCGAAATGTATATATAAACCATAATAAATTATTAACACATCTAAGTTTATAAATGATAAATTTTTAAGTTCTTCAGACTTGAAAACACAGACTCTAAGAATTTTTAAATTCTTAAATTTCAATAATCTCTACCTCAGGCCAATTTCAGCTTTCAGGTTGTGCTTAAAAAAAATTCACACATTTTATGAGTTTAATAACTACATCATTAGTTGAGATATGTCTGACATTACTTTTATTATTCACCTGTACAAGGCTTATTGGCAACGAGATTCGCACAGATGACCAACACCCATATCTTTCGACATAACATTTTCAACTTATTTAATCTATTTATAGTAGTCCCTAATTATATATTGGACTTTTATAACTATTTAGTATCGTGCTAATGTTTAAATAAAATAAAAAATACCGGCAGATTAATAATATTTTATTTATGATAAGGTTTTTTTTTTTTTTGAACAGCACTTTTATTAAGATGTCAACAGCCAAAGAGGGCAATACAAAACAGAGTAGCTAACCTACACAGCAAAACAAGCCAGACCGGACACAATCTGCCATAAACAATTGGAGGCCCCTTTCGCTGAAGATAAACACCTTTACAGCAACTAACATCGAAACTTCATCCATCATTCCCTTATACACTATGCCAAAGCTTCCTTGTCCGAACATATTTGATGAAGAAAATTCATTAGTAGCCTAACTCGGCTCAAAACAGGGCAGGGACCCAAAATCCGAACACCAAAAGAGACCACCAATCACCTATCAAAAAACAGAACATCTCCCTCATAGTTTGCTCCCTCTTTGCTAACAAATCCGCAAAAGAGTTTGAAGCTCTAGAATTGTGGATAATCCTCATATTTCCATGGTGGCTCAACATACTACGGACCTCGTAGATCATTTGAACATGCTTGAGACTACCGAAACCGATACCGTTGATCCAAGAGACTGCCACCATGGAATCACTCACAATGATCACCTCAATATTTTGGAACTCCGGTTTTGAGACACAGATTTCACAAGCCTAAGTTGAGGTTGTTTTAGTGATAAACCCCACAATCTAAAAAGTTATGGAATCGAGTCATGTCCTCTCTCTTAATTCCGAAATATTGTAATAATTTAAAAAACAATTATGGATAAATATTTTTTTTCTTATTTTATGTGATAAGTTTTGAAAATTAGTTCTGATTTTGTAATTTTTTATTTGTATGTAAGTAAGTTAAATATATTTTGATAATTATTTTTATTAAGTTGTGTGATACTAAAGGTTGTGTTCATGTTTGTTTTGTTTTTGTGTTTTTTTTCCAAAGATAGTGATAACTGTTAATCATATTGAAAACTGAATGGTAATTAAAAACTAAAAAGTGAATGACATTTGTTTTTATTTAAAAATTGAATATAAATAAAAAAAACAATTTTTTTAAATACCACATACAACTGTTAATACTTCTAAAACATTGCGGCCGGTTGGATGAACGCACTTACCACCAAAATAGATCGGATGGGTGTAAAAAGAAAAAAAAAACAAATTCTTTTACATCAATCCTGTTTTAAGTTGTGTTTACAAGTATGGGCAGCACCATCAGCCTACGTGATGTGGTGATCTCATGCCATGCATCACATCTCCAGACTGTCACTGAAAAAGGAAGTTTGAAATAAGTGAATGGAATTGTAGAACGAAGAAGAAATATAATTATCGGTGCTGTGAGGTGAATTATTGTCCTTTATTTTTCAACCTTTTTTTACTGGTTTAGGGTACAAATATTCAAAATTTGGATAAGAGTGCATTCTACAAAGTATTCAAAGCTGGAAATTGTAACTCAAAGCAACCAACGAGCATGTTTTATATCAAGGTTGCACCAGGTGCAGATTCAATAATAATAGGAAGCTGATGTTAGTTAATTAACGTTGACTGTTTGTAATTAGCTGATGTTAGGTTGTTAGAAGTTAGTTACCGTTTGTAACTAATCTACTGATGTGGACATAATTCCTTGACTCTGATTGGGTAATTTCCACACTTTTAGTGTGTTAGAATTTCTGATATAAGAATCAGACTTTTGTAAAAAGAAAACTAATTCAATAAAGTTTCTAATCTCTGAACTACTCTCCATTAATGGAGTTTCACTAAGCTTCTACTCTGTATTCTCTTTGTGTACTTTTATCAAGCACCTGGTGCTTTTATCAAACATTGTCCATTATTTCACATTGATGTATTTAAAAGTTGCATCTCATGCAATGATGCAAACATATAATTTTGTCCATGAATCATCTAGCATTGACTTGACAATTTATGTCCATGAAATTTTTTAATATGGATCACATTGGGTGAAGAATATATATACAAGTTCGTATGAAATTATGAATCAAATAGAATAGTTTAGTTAGGTTAAAGCCACGAAAATTCTCAGCAAATAGAATAGTTTAGTTAGGTTAAAGCCACGAAAATACCCTCTGAGAATTAACAATTACAATTACAGTTATTTAAATAAAACATAGGAGTCTTTGGTCTTTTCACAAAGTCCACACGCAAAAGTGATCTCCTTGCAGATAAGATCTTTTGATGATCTCCTCCGCGACGGGAGAAAATCGTCAGTTCCCTCCCGGGGAGATCGAACCTCCACCAATGGTGGTCTCCTACTACCCCGTGGAGTTTTTAACTTATAAAAAAAATTAGGATTCGAGGTAGATTTATAATTATGAAATCTTTTAGGTTTGTTTAATTTTTTTTTATGTAGATTTGTTATTACAAACAGTTTTAGGTCATTTTTAAATTATTTGTTTTACTTAATAAGAAGAAAAAAAAAAACCAAAATACCATCTCACGTTAAGTAAAGTGCTTTTAACGACATAGTGTATTTATGTTAATTTCAAGGATCTTCATGAAATTTTGGAAAAATGGATAAACTCATAATAAGTTTGTACAATTAACTCAAAAAATCAAATAAATAATAAATTAGATACCAAGGACATTTTGGACCTTTTACATGGGCATGTTAACTTTAACCTTTGACCAAAATTACATTTGTATGCAATTAGGTCAAAATTCAAGGGAACGTTGTGTACTTTTCCCTAAAACTAAATTATCCTCCAAACTTCTTATTAATTTATCTTAATTCTTAAGAAGAAAGATATTTTACAATGAGGTGACTTATTGTCCTTTTGCAACCAGCACATGGCAAGCATAGGCTGCCAGATAGGAGTCCACAAAACTGGAAAAGAAGATGAGCTAAAGTAGAACAATTGAGAGGCCCAAGTGCCCAACCTGTTGGTTTATGATAGGTGTTGTATATGCGTATATCATGTAAACATTTTCTTTTTCATGAATAAGAACGAGCATCTGAGCAAAATTGACTGGGTAAGCAAAAGTGAACTCGTTCAAATTGGGTTTGTATGCAATGGCTAATGTTTTTAGTCAAAAGTAGAACAAAAGTGATTGATTAGTGCAAACAAAAGCTATCAAGCACTATGTGTTATGTGGGGCCATGATAAAACCCAAAGTTGTTTGTTTGAAATCTTAACTCATAAGGAAGCAGTTGTTCTGCTTTAGGAACTGGACCTGAATTGCCTTAAGCTTTCACATGTTTTGAAATTCATCATCCATCTCCTTTGTTGAGAAATATTATAAATTTATAATAAATTATTACATGAGCTAGGTTTACAATAATTAATATTTGAATTTCTGAAGAGATTAGAGATGAATATCAAAACCTGTGGGAACTAATAAGTGTATGTTAGTTAAATATCAAGGATGGTAAAGTGAGTAATCCATTATTTATTAATTTCTTTTGGATGCTTGTGAAGTGTGAATCAACAATGTTATGCTATGCAGAAGCAACACGTCGTATCGATAGCAAAATTTTAATTATAATTTACATTGTGGAGACACAGCTTTACTTTCAAGAGTTTTAGTATTTAACCTCTAAATACCCATGATAATTTTGTCATCCCTGCGTTCTAGGGATATATACTGTTAGGGATTTGAACCGATGATCGCGGAAGCGTCATGCCTAATATACGCCCATAACTCATAGCAACTAATAACGTCAATAGCAGAAAAAAATAAGATGAGAGAAAATAAACAAATCACAACACAAGATATACGTGGAAAACCCAAATCGGGTAAAAAACCACGGGCCGTCAGGACGACAGAGAAAGTTCCACTATATGATAAATTGTTACAACCATATACTCCAGGATTCTCTCTCACACCTTAACCCCAAACCATTCTCACAACGCTCACAAGATCCTCACCAAGAACCCCCTAATATCCCCTAGGGCTCCCCTGAATATCACCCACGGATCTCTAACTTGATCCACTGATATTCCCTTAGATCCCTCCCCGGATATTCCCTTGGGTCTCTCACCCAGATCTCACCACTCTCTGATGTTACATGGTGTTTCTTGACTCCACACAAAATAACCTAATTACAAGGTCTATTTATACTAGCTATAGGGAGTTTAAGATAAAAGGAAATCCTACTCCTAAACATACAAGAATTACTTGTTCCACATAAATACTATCTCCTATTTATGACAAGTCTTCTTGTAAAGAGTATTCATTTTCCTTCAAGCACAAGAACTTCTCAAAAGAATTACTTTCCTTTTCCGTTGAAGATTTCCCTTTCCACGCATGCTTATGATTGACTACGATTCGGGTCACGGTTGCGCACCCGCTTCCTAAACCGTTACAAGTCACCTGGAATGCACCACGTTTCCTTCCGGAATCCGATTCTTCAGTTCTTCTTCGGTCTTCAAATCTCCCTCAAACACCATCTCTAACTTCCAAACGTTATCCCACGTCTCCAGGAAGTTTCACATCAGTTGAGTCTCGTTTGGTTAATACCAAGTTCACTTGAGAATACGAGCCAAAACCTAACATATACAACCCAAGTCGTTGCTCAAACATTTATCCAAACGATGAATAAGCTATGTAGTGAATTGTTAACTGCAAGCTGTGATTTTGAATGCATCACTATGTCCATGGATTCAATCTGCTGGACACTGAAGCCCAACCCAAAATGCCATATATTATGCAACACTCCGGTCTCTGTCCATGGAGGCATTGGCTCAATCTTCTGGACATCCAAGCCCAACCTAAAATGCTATCATATATTATTCAATCACAGGTTCCCAGCAGAAAAAAAATAATAATGAATTCTCTACAAGTGAGTATGTCTTCACTCTTCACAAAATTGCTACCTAACAAAAGGAAATTAAAGAAGAGGAAGAATGGAAAAAGCCACCTATTAGCCAGAAATTCAAATGTGAAAATATAAGCGAGGAAAAAAAAAATCAGCACATATTTCATTTCAAAATCACTTTCAATTATTCTACCAAGGCAAGACAGAAACTAAAGACTTATGTTAAGTTTACTTAGAGCAATAAAAGAAGAAAAGTTCAAATTTTTGGGCTCAAATGTGTAGTAATATCTTGTGTTAATAGTTCCTTTACACCAGAAGTTTGCATGCACCTGCATCATTTGGATAGAATTAATAGATTAGAATATTGGATGAAGAAGCTGTTCACAGAACATAAATATAATATGTACATGTTGCTTTGAACTAAAATTTAAAGTGTCCTAAATTTTTATGTCCGATGAATTTCCAACATTTGTCCATTACAAAAGATAGTCCTGGAAACTGAAAAAAAGGCTCTTGTCAACTTACTCATGAAATGATTTGCTCATCAATTTGTATGCGGGGAATATGAGCTATCTTATACCAATCTTTCCCTTTCCTCTTCTGAAGTTTTGGTTTCATTAAAGAACACTCTTTGATATATAAACAAGTCGGGGAAGAAGGCAGGCCTTCTTCAGGCAAGCACTGAAGCTTGTTGCAGCTGTTGATCTCCAATGATTTAACTTTTAAGAAATACGAGGTGTTGAATCCCCTTGTGGTCTAGGAATTTGAGATTTGGAAGTCTGAAGATACTTAAAAGAGTTGAGACTGCTGGGAAGCAGCTTCTGCTCTGGAAATAACTCTCAGTGATGTAGGACAGTTGGCTTTAGACTTTCAAGAAGAGATGGATAGGAAATTGTCCAAAAGATGTTCTTCAAAGAAACGGGCATAACTTTTAGCTCGGTTGTCAAATTTCCTATTATAATATGTTTTCGGAAAGGATTTTCAGAGCTCCATGGCGAGACAACCCGGGCTAGCCCGGTTGACGTCATTTACTCCCTCAACGGAGCTGTTTAAGTTAGGTTTTCGGGCAACCGAAGATTTTAGTGTTTTTTATTTGTTTTCCGTTTTTTATTTAGATGAGGATACTTTAGTCTTTTGCTGTTTTTAGGGTTTTATGAGCCTATTTAAGACTTTTGTTATCAGTTTCGAGGTATTCAATATATTTTACAATTTGGTTTCAATTCTTTTTCTGGTGGATTCCAGTTTATATTATTGTTAGGGTTACGCTGGTGATCCTAGAACTTCCGTTCTGCGTCACTAAATTCATGCATCCACCTTCGATCTCAAAATGCGTAAGGTTTTCAAGCACCAAGAAGGAGCAGTCTAATTCAAGATAGCTTCAATCAGGATTTTTCTTTACTGAAACTGCAGAAAGCACCAGTCCAGCTAGACAAACTACACAAATACAGAACATGGAAGCTTGGTTTCACCGGTATATGTGGTAAACGACAAGATTTTTATATAATTCATCTATCTTGGGGTTGAAAGCTTCTTCGAAGCAATTAAAACGTTACAGAACACAAACCATGCTTCAGCTGTATCTTATGCGACAAGAGAAAACTGGAAGTTGTTATGTTGATATACAGTGCTTATCTCGGGAAAATTTTCTTCTATCAGTACTCTGATTAACAGTCAATTTGACTGTACTACTAGTATATTAACTATGAGGAAAGAAAAAAGATGATGTAAATTGTGTTATCGAGTTAAGATAGCAATGCAATATTGCTTCTAATTTTGAGTTATAAGTGGCATAGTAGTTGAACCTATCATCATCAATAAAAATATAAACTCCATATTAATGAATCGACCTCACCCAATCACTGGGTCCAAATTCCCAAGTATTCTCTCCTGATGCATAATTTTCGACATCAATATTTCATATATCTATCAACAGACTGAAATTCCTCCACAATGACTGCAAGTGTGTAAATTTATGTGAGAAAAAAATCAGCACATATATCATTTCAAAATCACTTTCAATTCTACCAAAGCAAGACAGAAGTTCATTAAAGTCTTATAGAACAGAAAAACATAGTAGAAATCTTCGGATTTTATTCAATTATATCATGTTAGAGTTCCACAAAATATAAATCATATGCACACTTATATATCTAAGTGAAATTTTACGACTACCGATTGTATGAATTTTATGATAGTACAATTTCAGTCATGGCATTATAAGTACTAATCAACAAGAAATTGGATCTCTATGATAGAATAGGAAGTTGCAAAAGCAAATACTTATTTATCAAGCCTACAAGCAATTTTCTATTGTAAATTGAATGTTGACAGGAACACAAACACAACCACAACCATGCATCTGTACGTACACAGGTAGTCAAGAACCGCTACCACTGACAAATGTAGGAACTAGTAAGAGCTTCTGTTATTAGTTCTATTTGCAGCAGAAGTCTTCATGCACTTGCATTATTTGGATAGGATCAATGGACGACAAACCTGTGCACATAACTAATATTGTGAAATCTTATACTGCAAGTTGTGCATTTTGTTACAAACTTCTAAATTTGTATGCTTGATGATCCCCAATGGAAGATTATTAATATCAAAAGACTTCCAACATTTGTAGAATAGAAAGATATTAAGGCGGGAATTGAAGACGAGGATGCGAAATTTCTGAAAACTGATAGTTGATAAATTCTATTGTTCAGATATGATAAGCATAAAATTGTACTTAAAAATTGAGGATATTCCAGACTTATGAGATTACTTTCCCGTCAATTTGTATGTGAGGAATATGAGCTATCTTGTACCACTCCTCGCTCTTGTTATGAAGTTTTGATTTCAGCAGAGGACAGTCACTGATGTACAAATAACTTAGAGAAGAAGGCAGGCCCTCTTCAGACAAGGATTGAAGCTCGATGATCTTCAATGTCACAAGAGATGTCAGGTGTTGAAGCCACTTGTAGTTCAAAATTTTGAGATTTGGGAATCTGCTGATTTGTAGAGAGTTGAGTTTCATTGGAAGCAGGTTCTGCTCTGGAAATGACTCCAAGTCTCTGCATCCCCCTTCGATCTCGATACGGCTAAAAGTATTTAGCTGATGCAATCCCCACTCAATAAACAGCCAAAATGGATTACAATGTACCTGGGCCGGATCCAGTTGTCCACTTAAGTGAGAGCTGATTCCCTAATTGATAAGATTGTACCGCGTTCTTTGGATTGATTCTATGCAATATAGCTTTTTTAGGCACCTCAGCTCTTGAGCTCTGGAGACCACCAGATAAAGTCCTTTCATAATTACTTTTGGTCTGCGTTTGTTTAACGTCCAATGATTCCGTGGCCAGTTTTTCCAGGACTTCCTTGGGGACATCAGGCTCAGGAAGCTCTGAATTTGTTGGCACTTCAACTGCATTTGCATCTCGAATAGATGTGCTGCCACTGTAGCTATCAGAATAATCTTCGGTTGGCTTGCGTATCTGGATAAGGAAGGCCACGTTTCAACTATCAATTACCAGATTACACATAAAGAATGCTAGCAGGAAATGATAAATTCATTTGATTACCAATTTAACTAGATTTTCAAGACAAATGACTGCCAAGTTTGATAAAAAGCACACAGGGTACAACATACCAAATTCTGCAGATTTTATATAGCCACTATCATAAAATTTGGACTGAATTCTCTGTTCTAAAATCCAGATTTTCTGGTTGGCAAATACACATCTAGGTTTCTGGATTCACAAATCTATTGGACAACTATGGTGAGATTGAAGTATTACCTCAACTTTTTTTTTTTAAGGGAAGTATTATCTCAACTTCAACTTCTTCAAGGTTGACTCCATTTCCTTGAGAAAGGAAAAAAAGCTGCCAAGTAGGTCATCTGTTGACCGGTAATTCCCCCTATATGCAGATATGAACTGCAAAATCATGATAATCAAGGATCAGTGCCATACATAACCATGTTATACCATAACATCCATAAGGCAGAGCCAATGTGTTTTTGTTTGTTAAGGACAAGGACAGGCACCTACTATATATTGTCTACATCAGTGATGGGATTTTGAAGAATTAATCTAGACCTGCAAATCTAAACAACAAAATTACCATGTATCACATAAATGATTTAAATAGAATTAAATTTACCGCTAAAATGTGATGACGCCACCTATTAACTCATCTAAGGATCAGTTGCATAACAGGTTTTCCAGAGATATTCCCCAAATAGGTGATATTACGAACTTAAACAATAATACTTCTGCATAAATTTTCTACTTCACACAGACTCCCAACAACTTTCCCAAATTTATGGAACCATACCTTCAGAATTCCCTGCTCTGCCTCAAGCCTTCCAGCAGCTATTGTAGCTCCTCCAGCCAAGAAACTTGAATGATGGAATGTTCCTGTCTTCTTCTGGAAGATATAAAATGCGGATCACTTATTTTGAAAAGTTAAGACCATTTAAAAAGGAGAAAGTGATCAAAAAAGTTGTTTATAAGTTTGTTTTAACTCTTACCACACCAGCATATAGATTCTTTGAGGTGCTCATGACGAATATCCATTTGGCCCAGGCTAATCCTGTATTTGTGTCAAAGAGATCTTCAGTTTGTTTGTGGATAGACTTTCCATCAACGATAGTGTATTCATAATTTTCCCTCTCTTTCTAATTTCAGCAAACAAGGGAAGGCAGAGACACAGAGCAAAAAGCTTGTCAGTAATCAGTAATGCATTTTCCATAATATCAAATACACATAATTTAATAATGGATTATATGAGCATACAGGTCCTAGATATCTAATGCATTGTTTATGATGCTTGGACCTGCAGCATTGTTTGAGATCAAACTCTTTTTCCATCTCCTACATCCAACCTGCAGAAAATGAAAACAGCAAAGGATTTAGCAATCAACCAATTTACCTTTGCAGGAAAAAACTACGTATCCAGTCATTTTCTCACTTTCTCTTGTTTCTTTTACACTTCCCATTTTCCATCTTATTAAAATTAAACTCAGCCAATCATCTTTGGCATCTAGGCAACATAAAGCTTAGATGAAGCTATTGAAGCTGTAGCAGTATTGATTGATGAAGCTATTGATGCTTTTTCTACAATCACTGATGTCAAGGTCTTGAAGAAATTTGAGCTCCGGACAAAGATCCTTTCAGAGTTGTGTGCATTTGAGATGGCTGCAATCCTGGATTTGTAGATTTTCAACCTTGTTGGCCAAGTCTAAAGGGAAGAATGTGAGAGAATCGCAACTACCTGTTATATGCAGAGTCTGGAGCTCTGTGTAGTGTGCATCATATCTTGAAATTGGATTCGTAAACCTTGAATTTGAGAGAGGAGAGGAGAAATAAAATGTGATATATATTGTGATATATTAGGTTTACATCAATACATCAAATATATAGAGAAATACAAAGACCATAACACCCCTATCTAACACATAAATAATAATAAACATCCATCACTTACAACCCATCATTCCACTACAACAAATACAACCCAACATTCCACTACAACAATAATCATATTCCCATATTCCAACACTCCCCCTCAAGCTGTGCAAAGGAAAGGAAACGTGCTCAGCTTGCAAAATACTGTGAAGACTCCTAAAACAACCTAAAAAAGACCAAACAATGCTTGTTCATCAAACGGGGATATGGGACAACACCACATATCCAAAACGACCACCTAAACCGACCACAGCGGTAGGGGCCAAAGGACGAACCAAACAAAGAAGAAGAGAAGGTCTGGGCTGCCGGAGAAGACACAAAAGTCAGGACTGGGGATAACCGGAAAGGCTGCCGGAAAATGACCTAGGACAGGTCGGACGGCGCCACTGGATCAAGGCCAGGTCGATGGTGCCGTCGAGGACGCCGGAATGCGCGATAGCAAGGGTTGGTGGCTGAAAGGACCGGCGGCAGCAAGTATGGGTCATATCTGGCTGGATCGGGCAAGATCGGAGGGCTGCCGGAGTCTGCCGGAAAAATGACCTAACGGCGTCGACAAGATCGTCCGGACGTGCGCCACCACCGGCGCTGCAGCCAAAGGAAGATCCCTAACTGGATCGGGCAGGGGCTGCAGAAGAAAGAAGGAAAAACAGCGGAGAAGAACATACTAACGGCGGAGCTGCGGCGGTGCTATGGCGGATCTGCGGCGGAAGGCGTCGGACTGCTCCGACGATGTAGCCAAGAGGCATGACTTCGCCGCCGACATCCTGCAGAAGCAGGATATCAACGGCGAAGAACAGCGGAAGCTGTCGGAAAAGGCTGCCGGAATTTCTGCTCTGATACCAACTTGAATTTGAGAGAGGAGAGGAGAAATAAAATGTGATATATATTGTGATATATTAGGTTTACATCAATACATCAAATATATAGAGAAATACAAAGACCATAACACCCATCACTTACAACCCATCATTCCACTACAACAAATACAACCCAACATTCCACTACAACAATAATCATATTCCCATATTCCAACAGTAAACCCCTACATTGATAGATATGCATTAATCTCAGTGATGGAAGGGAACTTTGTATGTAACACCCCAAATCCGGGACTCATCGGACCGGGATATTACCTGATACGGACCTTACAAAAAACCTTAATTCACATATAATCAGAATTACAATCTTCAACAATATATCCTCACAATACAATACCCAAACCTAATAACACACATTTTAATGAAATCTCCAAGACAGATGTAATTACAACAATAAAATAAATTGAATCCTTACAACACCTACACACATGAAATTTAATCCTCTCGCAATACGTATCTCCAATATTGTTAACACAAACTCCATCACTTCCGTATCTAAGAACTTAATCTACAAATGTTGATGACAATGGGTGTGCTGTCAACTCGGTAAGTGATGGTGTAAAATCGTGTTATATTATACTCACTCGCAAGTGCACGAATCGTGAAGATTAGCACAGTGACAAGTAAGGATCGTTCCCACGAGGAAAAGAGATTTATTAATTAAAACTAATTCTAATTAAAGTTAAATTAAAGTAACCAAAGATTTGTTGATGATTTAATTAAACTAAAACTAAATTAAATTAAGCTAAGAAAACAATTAAAAAAAATATGGTTGTGATCAAGAGAAGGAAAGCACTAGGTTATCAATGATCCCCAATTATGAACACTCGATATATGGAATTAATTTGTAAACAATATTCAATCAATTCTAGGGTTCATTCTTTGTCTTTAATGTGACTATTACCGTATGGTCATGGGATGAGCCACGTGCTCCCAACCACTATTCACCCTTGGTCTATGGTATGAACAATGATCGGAAACCCTTTAAGCGCAAGAATTAAGAACCAAATTCTATACTTTGCTTGGCCTATGCTAAAGATAAAATTCATTCATTCAAAAGAGCATTAATCAAGATTAGGTTTGGTCTATACTCTAACCATAATTCTCAGATAGTCTTAACCCTAAAATCATGCCAAATAGTTATTCACCCTTGGTCTATGGTGTGAATAAATATTAAAACTAATGAGGATCAAGCAATTAAGAACAATGAATAAATCAAGAATTTTAATTGATGAAATAATAATTAATCGATATATGAGCATTCACAAAAGGTTCACATTGATTCCCTAGTTATGGGATTAGTTACACATATTGAAAATAAAAAGAGAAGAGAAAGAAAAGATAAAACCCATTAAGATCTCCAATGATGAATTCTCCTTCGTCTTCTAATCGTCAATGTGTAAAGATGAATGAGTGTGTGGTGATGTATGGTGGTGGAGTGATGGGGGACGGCCCCCTTGGTGGCTTGGGACCTCCCTTGGCTTCTCTTTCCCGAAATTAGTCTTCAAAGGGGTTTAAATAGACTTTAGATGATAAGTCAAGTCCTTAAACAACTAGGAAATTGGTTCCCTTTTGGAACTCTATCTTTTTTGGGATTTAATTCTTTCATAATCCACTCAAATTGATTACTTATTGAAGGATGATAAGGATTAGGTGTCAACTTGCTTTCAAAGACTTACACTCATGTCCAAGAAGGTAATATTTCCCATTCCGACAACTTGCAAAATAAATCCTGTCACTATTTACGGAATTATGACTGATCTGACCATCGGATACTAACATGTACATAACTTCTTCTAGGAATATTGGAATTGTGATCCGAAAAGTGCGCCGGAAACTAGACTTCCGGGGCTTTCCATCCATAGGTGGTAGAACACACAATTCAAACCGAGGATGAGAGATATGGCCCCCGCAATCTGGGTGATCTGTACTGGCCGAAATTCAGCTTTTTGCTCCTTTTCTTCAAAATAACTTCTAACACCTATTTCATGGAATGTGACCTATAAATGCTCAACAAACACATAAAATACCTAATTTCACCCAAGAACAAAGCACAAATAATAGGAAATGGGGACTTAAAATATGTATAGAAATAGACCGATCAAATACCCCCAAACCTATCTTTTGCTAGTCCTCGAGCAAAACTAGAATAAAAACAAAAACTAAAAACAAACAAAAATCTAAAAATAGAACAAAAATAAACTAAGCCACTTTCGTAGGGAACACGATAGCATTGAGCGTATGCTACAAGCCTTTAAACCTCTAGGTGTCCCTAGTAGGAGGAGTTTTGTCTCCTGAGGGTTTGCAGTTATGCTACCCACAAACATAAATTTTTGCGAAAAATCAAATAATTAAGATGCAAACTCACATGTACAATTCAAAGCCAATGCATGCTAGAGCCACTAAATAAAAACTAAAATTATGCCACAAATTTGAATGCATGCTTGGTTTTAATGAAAAGCCCATACTCAAGACACTCTAGTTTCAAAAACACATTCGTCAAATGTCATAGATATAATTCGCTTTGACTCTAATTCTCACAAGATGTCACTCTTTAATTCACACAGAACCTAGGCAAATACACTCATCAAGTATATGCGAATGAAGTTATGCACAACAAATTTCAAGTTATAATCGCATATGAATATATAATAAAAAAACGCTTGATTTTTATACAAAAGATCTCATGAACGGAATCAGACATTAAGAACAAGATAGAGCACATGTTTACCTTTACTCTCGAGCTAGCATTCCCAAAAGATCAATTAGGTCTTTTCTTTGGTTGTAACGGGGCCATTGGGTGTAGGTTAAGAAAGAACGGGAAAAGGATAGCAAACAAACCTAGGATCATATCGAGAAATTCTTCGGCAATCTTCATACTTGGCCGAATTTCTTCGAATTCTTCATTCCACTTGCATCTAGGCTTCTTGAACAATTTTCGTTCATCCTCCTTCTTGAGTTGACTTTGATTTGCACATCACTTCATTGTAAAGCTCTAATCTTTTTCACTTTCATTTAATTCATCATCTCATTCATGTATCTTTTTTTTCAACTTTTTTTTAGATGAGAATTTTACATCAATTACATAACTTTTCAAAAACCTTCTTTGCATTTGATCTTCTTGCTTTTCCTTGGTACATGCACTTCACGAGTCACCCATTTTGAACTCTCTTCAATCATCTTCATCACCTCAATATGATCCCAAGCTATAAGGTATGGCTAAATTATGGCTCGTTGGGGTTAAGTTAATGTGGGTGATGAAAGAAAAAAGCTTATAGTGTTTGGCTTCAAAATTGGCTATGGAGCACACACATAAAGGTAGGAAATATTTAAGGCCTTTTAAGTAGTTCAAGCACACATTGCCTATATCACTTCCAATGGTTCAACCAAAACAAGAGCAAAGTTCACATGTGATATCTTTTTATGATGAATGTTCTTTAATATCCAATGCATAACCTATTGAGATCAATTTCTAATGCTAAGAACCTAATGAGTGTTTAGGAGTAGAAACAAAAGAACCCTCATATAATGATATTTATGTAATGCTTTTTGGCTTAGTGAACTCACAAGGGTAGTCTCCACTATTAATCATGGCAATCCAACTAAGCATCCTATTCACTATTATATCAAGAGTATGTCATAAATTTTGAAAAATGCAATGCAATACTCTAAGTGGCAAGACGTTAGTATAAACTCAGTGAATAAAGCATATATTATGGCTCTTAAAGCACACAAAAGAAACATCTAATCATAAAGGACACAAATTCAAAAACTGGTGACTTTTGAAATTGATGTAAGTCTGTTCTTTAATGCATATCTCTCAAAATACTCAACGTAAGTTAACCAAATTTTAACACAAAAACATAGACATGCAAACTCACACTTTCATTTAGAAAATATTTCAAACTTCGGCTTGTAAAAGTGAGCAAACAGACGACGAAAACAGTGTACGTGCGGAATTTTAAAAACAGGGCATCGCCCATGACCTTTGGTTGAAGAAACAATCATAACTTTTAAACCACCGCCCAGAATTTTACGTTCTTTATACCGTTGGATTCGTATCGAAAAAATGATGAACCCAACGTGGACAGAAAAATTTATTTCCTCACCAATAAATACAGTTTTAACAAAAATTTTGCCTCAAAAATTTTCAAAACAGGTCACTTTTTCGCAGATTTCAACAAATGGCTCAAAAACAAAATACATACGAATTCACACCCCCAAACCTAATCTAAACATTGTCCTCAATGTTTGTATGACATTAAAAGCATGGACAAAGAATAAATAAAAAGCATGGAAGGCAAGAACTAGAAAAACACAAAAACAAAAGAAAACAAAAAACTAAAATTAAAAAGAAATTACCTAGGTGGGTTGCCTCCCACCAAGCGCTTTATTTAACGTCTTAGCAAGACGGGTGCAAGGACCACTCAACCAAATTCCAATGTCTCAAATTTCCGTTTTCGCGTGATCAAGTCATGGAAAAAAATTTCACGCGCCGCATGTTCCTACACACAATAAGCAAAAACAAGTAAATGTTCAATATAAAGTGTGATGAAATAAGTTCAGAAAACCACTTATTCCATTTGCTTTTGTGTAGACGGCTCAGAAAGGTAATGGGAGGGACATAAGGCTTGAGTTCCTTGTATAGGAGCGGTGCCTCGAAAGGTACATCTTCCGCTTCCTTCACTTTTTCTTCCATCTCCTCCTTTTCTACTTATTCATCTACAACACTAGAAAAATCATTAGAAAATTCATGGCTCACTATGGTATCGATAATCTCACCATTAGAAGGGATGATGGCAACATCTTCTTGCTCCGGTTGGTTTGGGAATTTTTCGGACTCCTTCTTTTGAAAAGATTCATCCAATTGCCCAATTTTCATATGTATCTTCCTTATCGAAGCTTCAATGTTTTGAAACCTCACATTAGTGTCTTGTTCACTTTGATTCAATCTCTGATCCATATTCTGTATGAATTGCTTCATTGTCTGTTCAAGTGATGGTGAGATCGGTTGCTCATAGGTATGGACTTCATTGTAGCTCCTTGAGAAGTTTTGATGATCCCTCCAATCCGGGTTGTAAGTAATGTCATATGGTTCATAACTCGACCACTGACAGTGGGAATTTCCATATGGTTCATTGATAGGATACAGATTGTAGGAATGTTCAAAAGGTTCATGCACAGGCCACAGATTGTAATAATTCATTGCTCGAGCTTGTGCTCTTTCTGAAACTATCAATCTCTCCATTTGTGGCACTAAAGCAGCCAGTTGCATATCAAATCCATAAAGTGTTTCACTGTCATCATCATAAGCATGTTGCCCGTAGAATTCAATTATATCTGAAAGAAAGAAAAGAAAAAGAAAATAAAAAGAAAACAAAATCTAAATAAAAATAAACATAAACTATTGACTAAGAAAAAAAATTAAACTAAAACTATTAACTAAAACTAAAACTAGAATTAATCAATAAATTTAGCTAATCCCCGGCAGCGGCGCCAAAAACTTGATGGTGTAAAAACGTGTTATAATATACTCACTCGCAAGTGCACGAATCGTGAAGATTAGCACAGTGACAAGTAAGGATCGTTCCCACGAGGAAAAGAGATTTATTAATTAAAACTAATTCTAATTAAAGTTAAATTAAAGTAACCAAATATTTGTTGATGATTTAATTAAACTAAAACTAAATTAAATTAAGCTAAGAAAACAATTAAAAAGAATATGGTTGTGATCAAGAGAAGGAAAGCACTAGGTTATCAATGATCCCCAATTATGAACACTCGATATATGGAATTAATTTGTAACAATATTCAATCAATTCTAGGGTTCATTCTTTGTCTTTAATGTGACTATTACCGTATGGTCATGGGATGAGCCATTGACGGGCACGTCGTTGAAGTGCCATCAAAATATTGAACATTTAAGTTCGGCCTCGCAAGCGTGCGAGTCACAGAGACTAGCACAGCGGCAAGCAAGGATCGTTCCGCAGGGAGGTGGGATTCACCGACCGTCTCTAGTTCTAGCTATCATTACAACACGCCAAGCGGACTCGTGTGTTGCGTATGCAAAAGAATGTGGAAAACTAAATGCTAAACTAACATAACAAACTACATAAACAAATATGTACAAGGATAGGATGGAATGGAGTGATATGGAATGTAAATGGTTACACTAAGTAAATGACTCACCCATAGCAATCACACATTTCATTACAAACATGCATAGTCAATGTTGAATGCCGTGCTCACTTAATCCTCGCCGATTATCCTCACTCCAGCAACAATCGACTATACCGATATGCCCCAGCAACCTATTGTTACATGGTTGCCCGAACTGCACTCGAGTTCATTAAGAACTATGAGACACATAACGATAATACATGCAAACCGCGCGCAGGCTCTACATGTAGTGGCCAACCTACTAGTGCACGTTGAGTGCTTCTCCTCTCGGTCCTTCACACAACACCTAAGTTCATTCAAGTGGTGGCTAACCACTTCAAAAGCGTTTAAGCACTTCAAATGGCCACTCAACCATCAACAAACACATTCAATAAAAAGGCAACAATGCTAGGTTTATATCAATTCCCTAATGAATGAAAGTACACATCAAATAAGAGACAAAAATACAAGGAAAGAAATACAAAATAGATAGAAAGAAGACCCCTCATCCGTAATCGGGAATCGAACACCGGGTCTTCTCGGGTGCCCATCCGAGATGTCCTCACCACTGGACTAACGGCGTTCTCCAATCTCATGAATGCACAACCCTCTCAATAAAAGAGAAAGCTCTCTCCTTATTTCTCTAAACTCCCTAAGATGGATGGATACGAATGGAAAAGAAGTTCACCTAACACTAATATGCATCAATGCAATTGTTTAACATTAAAGACATTCAAATGAATTAAGGGCTCATCCTCTTGATTTGGGAATTTTCCCTAAATCAATTCATCACCCATTCCGGCCAAGGATGGGCAATTGTGTCTTAAAAAGACCCATTAAACACAAAGATATGAACCAAGGCCAATTTAGCAACTAAATGCATGAACTAGCCTTTTTTACTCTTTGGGGCTAAAATCCCTAATCACTCAAATTAATCAATACATGGCATTTCAAGTCATCACCAATCAATCAACAATCATGGGCAACTTAATTCCTATTGTAAATTACATCTAATCCTAAACCCATTCATGGACACATTGATTTCTAACCATCCGCATACATACATATCATAAGAGCTTAAAACACATAAATCAAAGAGCAAAAACAAAACCCAAACGAATTCATGAACAAAAATACATATATAGCACATATGAAAGGTTTACAATATTCCCTAATTCAGGTTACACATCAAAGAAAACAAGAAATACAAGGAATGAGTAAAAAGGAGACAACCTTTGAAGACAAACCCTCCAAAGAAGCTCCTAGCCTTCCTAGCTCGGAATTGGTCCAAGAACCACTCCTATTTCCTTATAATCTACTCTAAGATGGATGGAGAAGGTGTAAAATGGTGTGGTGGAAGTGTATGGTGAGCTCCCATGGAGGAAAAACCTCCATGGGAGCTTGAATCACTCCTTTGGTGAAGAAGATGGAAGAGATGAAGAAGATGGAAGAAAGGGGTAGAGAAGGGATTGAGAGAGGGGAAGAGATCTCTGAAGAAAGAGGAGAAAATGGGTATTTATAGTGTTGGGAGGTTAGGGCAAGAATTGGGTGTGAAAAGACAAGTTTGCCCCTCACAAACGGGCTGGAAAACGAGTTTGACAGTGCTATAGGCGACATGTGAGGCGACATGGGTGAAGTCGCCTAACCCTCTGGAGCAGAATTTCCAGCTTCGCGCACCGTTACGGAAATAGCCATATCGTCCTCTAGAAAACCCGGAATTGCAATCTGTAAAACCGTTGGAAAGTAGACATCCGGAGCTTTCCGAAAATAGGTAATGGGAAATGTAGTTCCATCTGAGGAGAGAGATATGGTCCCCTAAAGTTAGTTGTACTGTACAGCATCCAAATCAGCCAAAATAACTCAAAACTCTTCAATTAAGCTCAAATACCTCCCGTAGGGAACATGTACCTACAAAACGCTCACAAACACTTATATACCAAAATATGCTCGAAAACGAGAACAAAAGCTAGGAAATAGGGACCTCAAATAGGTATATAAATCGGTACGATCAACACCCCCAAACCTATCTTTTGCTCGTCCTCGAGCAAAACAAGAACGAAAAATAGACAAACAAACAACACATGAAACCTAAAAAATCTAGGCTAGTCCATTTTCATAAGAAACACGGTGGCACTTAGCACTGCACAAGCCATTTCAACCACTAGGCGATCCCTAGATGGAGAAGTTTTGTCTTCTGAGGGCTTACAGTTACGACACCCACAAACGTATACTCTGCAAGATGAGTTGAGATGCAATCCAAACATACCAAATAAAGACTACATACATGCTAGTATCTCAAATATACCAATCAATAACAATGCATCACATAGTGCAAGTATGCCAATACTTAAGATGTTTTCGGTTTACAAAACAACTACGCTCGAATGCCCAAGATGAAATTCGCCTCGACTCTAATCCTCACCGGATTTCAGTATGTATTTTCACTCAGAACCTAGGCGCACTCTCTAGCAAACACATGCGATTTGGAAGTTATGCTCATGGAATCAAATATGTATCGCATATGAATATTTTCAATGAAAGCACAATTTCTGAAAATCGATCTCATGGAAGGAATTGAAATACCATGAACGTGGAAAGAGCATGCATCAATTCATATTCCCAGTATAGACTTCCTAAGAGATCAAATGGACTTTCCTCACTTGTATTGGGGCTAAGGTGATTTGAGGTGGTGTATGAGATGGAAGATATGGTAGGAGTGAAGGATAAAGTTACTAACCATGTCAAGGTGTTATTACATCACATTACATTGGTTTGCTCTAAAGTACATTACATTCCAAGTGACTAGGCTATAAACTTTACATTGCACATTTGTGCTACATTTGTACTCTTATTTATGAGTAACTTTACATTTGAAATTTGAAGGCCCAAGTGTTTAAATCACACTTATTTTCTTTTTCTTTTCTTTTTCTTTTCTTTTCTTTTAAGCCTTTGCCTTTGCACAATTTACATACATTTGCCTAAGTACACATTTCTACAAAAATTAGAGCTACATATACAACTTCTCCTAAGCTATACACCTTAACATGATCAACAACTAGGGAATGGCTTGTGTTTGGGTTATGTTGGTGTATGGAAGTTTAGTGGTTGGCCTCAATTTTGCAATGTAAGCACACATAGGGACATGGGAGTGTATTGGCTATATTTGAAGTTTAAGAACACACTCAAGTACAAAATCATTTCTAAGATTCCATCTAACAAGGGAATACAAATCTCTACAAGCAGTCCACATGATGAAGTTCTATGGCAATCAATGAAAAGATGAAGTACAATGAGATAACAATTAAGAACAAAATCGGAAAGTGTTTAAAGAGTAGAAACAAAACCCACAAATTTACAATATTTTAGGCTAAGTGTAGCTCACGGGTAGTCTCCACTATTTTCCTAAACTAAACAAACATAGAGGTCTCATCCATCTCAACATCAAAAGATTGACACTGTACAAGCAAATTTAAGTGATGCACGGAGCTAAAAGCATACAATGCACGTCTCTATAGGCACACAAAAGAAAGCAACTCAACATGGAGGCCAAAAATTTCTAAACTATCGAAATTCAAATTCGTCCAATGTCCATCTTTTGGTGCATATCTTTAAAAGAACAAAACCTCATTTGACAAAATTTTTACACCATAGATTAGACATATAAATACACACTTTTCATTTAGAAAATATTTCAAAATTCGAATGGAAAAAGTGTGAAAATGGACGGTGAAAACAGTGTACGTGCAGTTTCGAAAAAACAGGGCATCGCCCTTGA
>JANJYJ010000130.1:7500-16773 GCA_033220585.1 Dipteronia sinensis
GGTGCCTTGCGAGGGGCACCCCAAGCGCGCTGGCGCCTTGCCAGGGGCACGCCAAGCCGGTGTTGGTGCTTGTTGTGGCACGACAAGCGCGCTGGTGCCATTCCAAGGGCAAGCCAAGCGCGACGGTGCCTTGGCCTGGCAAGCCAAGGGCACCGGTGCCTCGGAAAAAAAAAAAAAAAAGTCGCTCGGAATTTCGTCAAATTTGGCATGGTAGTCTAAGACGGTATCCTAAGCATTTCTGGAGAAAAACTCCTTAGAACCAACAAAAACAACGGATTTACGTGGGTGGTGACGACTCAAACAAAAGTGTGTTTTGTGCCTTGGCGTGGCAAGCCAAGCGCGCTGGTGCCTTGCGAGGGGCACGCCAAGCGCGCTGGTGCCTTGCGAGGGGCACGCCAAGCGCGCTGGCGCCAGTCCAAGGGCAAGCCAAGCGCGACGGTGCCTTGCGAGGGGCACGCCAAGCGCGATGGTGCCTTGCAAGGGGCACGCCAAGCGCGCTGGTGCCATTCCAAGGGCAAGCCAAGCGCGACGGTGCCTTGGCCTGGCAAGCCAAGGGCACTGGTGCCTCGGAAAAAAAAAAAAAAAGTCGCTCGGAATTTCCTCAAATTTGGCATGGTTATCTAATACGGTATCCTAAGCATTTCTAGAGAAAATCTCCTAAAAATTCTCCAAACCGAAGGATTTACGTGGGGGGTGACCACTCAAACAAATGTGTGTTTTGTGCCTTGGCGTGGCAAGCCAAGCGCGCTGGTGCCTTGCGATGGGCACGCCAAGCGCGCTGGTGCCTTGCAAGGGGCACGCCAAGCGCGCTCTGCCATTCCAAGGGCAAGCCAAGCGCGACGGTGCCTTGGCCTGGCAAGCCAAGGGCACTGGTGCCTCGGAAAAAAAAAAAAAAAAATCGCTCGGAGTTTCCTCAAATTTGGCATGGTAATCTAATACGGTATCCTAAGCATTTCTGGAGAAAATCTCCTAAAAATTCTCAAAACCGAAGGATTTACGTGGGGGGTGACTACTCAAACAAAAGTGTGTTTTGTGCCTTGGCGTGGCAAGCCAAGCGCGCTGGTGCCTTGCGAGGGGCACGCCAAGCGCGCTGGTTCCTTGCGAGGGGCACCCCAAGCGCGCTGGCGCCTTGCCAGGGGCACGCCAAGCCCGCGTTGGTGCTTGTTGTGGCACGACAAGCGCGCTGGTGCCATTCCAAGGGCAAGCCAAGCGCGACGGTGCCTTGGCCTGGCAAGCCAAGGGCACTGGTGCCTCGGAAAAAAAAAAAAAAAAAAAGTCGCTCGGAATTTCCTCAAATTTGGCATGGTAATCTAATACGGTATCCTAAGCATTTCTGGAGAAAATCTCCTAAAAATTCTCAAAACCGAAGGATTTACGTGGGGGGTGACCACTCAAACAAAAGTGTGTTCCCTCAAGGCACTCTTCCAATTGCTTTAAAACCTCTTTAGGGGGGGAGGTGCTACTGCAAGATGGGTTGGCTTGTGCCTATGCCTTGGCTATGCCACGACTGCCCCTCCCCCCCTCCCCCCCCCGCCCATCTATGATGGGTGCCAAGGCATAGGCACTCGGTCGGCGGGTTCGGCCGTCGGTCCGGCGGTCCCTCCGACCGTCGCTCCGGCCGACGGTCCGGCGACCAAGGTTGGATGGTTCCTACGGAAAAAAAAAAATTCGCTCGGAATTTTCTCAAAATTTGCATGGTAATCCAATACGCTATCCTAAGCTATTATGGAGAAAATCTCCTTAGAATTCCCAAAAACGAAGGATTTACGTGGGTGGTGACGACTCAAACAAAAGTGTGTTTTGTGCCTTGGCGTGGCAAGTCAAGGGCGCTGGTGCCTTGCGAGGGGCACGCCAAGCGCGCTGGTGCCTTACAAGGGGTACGCCAAGCGCGCTGGTGCCATTCCAAGGGCAAGCCAAGCGCGACGGTGCCTTGGCCTGGCAAGCCAAGGGCACTGGTGCCTCGGAAAAAAAAAAAAAAAAAAAAGTCGCTCGGAATTTCCTCAAATTTGGCATGGTAATCTAATACGGTATCCTAAGCATTTCTGGAGAAAATCTCCTAAAAATTCCTCAAAACCGAAGGATTTACGTGGGGGGTGAACCACTCAAACAAAAGTGTGTTTTGTGCCCTTGGCGTGGCAACCAAACGCTCTTTGGTGCTTGCGAGGGGCACGCCAGCTCGCTGTGCCTGCCAGGGGCACGCCAAGCCGCTCGCCCCTGCAGCCAAGCGCGCTGCTTGCAGTGGCACGCCAAGCGCGCTGGCGCCTTGCAGGGCCGCCATCGCGCTGGTGCCATCCAAGGCAGCCAGCGCGACGGCCCGGTCCTGGCAACCAAGGGCACTGTGCCTTCAAACAACAAAAAAAAAATTCGCTCGGAATTTTCCTCAAATTTGCATGGTAATCTAATACGTATCCTAAGCATTTCTGAGAAAATCTCCTAAAATTCCAAAACGAAGGATTTACGTGGTGGGTGACACTCAAACAAAAGTGTGTTTTTTGCCTTGGCGTGGCAAGCCAAGCGCGCTGGTGCCTTGCGAGGGGCACGCCAAGCGCGCTGGTGCCTTGCGAGGGGCACCCCAAGCGCGCTGGCGCCTTGCCAGGGGCACGCCAAGCCGGTGTTGGTGCTTGTTGTGGCACGACAAGCGCGCTGGTGCCATTCCAAGGGCAAGCCAAGCGCGACGGTGCCTTGGCCTGGCAAGCCAAGGGCACCGGTGCCTCGGAAAAAAAAAAAAAAAAGTCGCTCGGAATTTCGTCAAATTTGGCATGGTAGTCTAAGACGGTATCCTAAGCATTTCTGGAGAAAAACTCCTTAGAACCAACAAAACAACGGATTTACGTGGGTGGTGACGACTCAAACAAAAGTGTGTTTTGTGCCTTGGCGTGGCAAGCCAAGCGCGCTGGTGCCTTGCGAGGGGCACGCCAAGCGCGCTGGTGCCTTGCGAGGGGCACGCCAAGCGCGCTGGCGCCAGTCCAAGGGCAAGCCAAGCGCGACGGTGCCTTGCGAGGGGCACGCCAAGCGCGATGGTGCCTTGCAAGGGGCACGCCAAGCGCGCTGGTGCCATTCCAAGGGCAAGCCAAGCGCGACGGTGCCTTGGCCTGGCAAGCCAAGGGCACTGGTGCCTCGGAAAAAAAAAAAAAAGTCGCTCGGAATTTCCTCAAATTTGGCATGGTTATCTAATACGGTATCCTAAGCATTTCTAGAGAAAATCTCCTAAAAATTCTCCAAACCGAAGGATTTACGTGGGGGGTGACCACTCAAACAAATGTGTGTTTTGTGCCTTGGCGTGGCAAGCCAAGCGCGCTGGTGCCTTGCGATGGGCACGCCAAGCGCGCTGGTGCCTTGCAAGGGGCACGCCAAGCGCGCTCTGCCATTCCAAGGGCAAGCCAAGCGCGACGGTGCCTTGGCCTGGCAAGCCAAGGGCACTGGTGCCTCGGAAAAAAAAAAAAAAAATCGCTCGGAGTTTCCTCAAATTTGGCATGGTAATCTAATACGGTATCCTAAGCATTTCTGGAGAAAATCTCCTAAAAATTCTCAAAACCGAAGGATTTACGTGGGGGGTGACTACTCAAACAAAAGTGTGTTTTGTGCCTTGGCGTGGCAAGCCAAGCGCGCTGGTGCCTTGCGAGGGGCACGCCAAGCGCGCTGGTTCCTTGCGAGGGGCACCCCAAGCGCGCTGGCGCCTTGCCAGGGGCACGCCAAGCCCGCGTTGGTGCTTGTTGTGGCACGACAAGCGCGCTGGTGCCATTCCAAGGGCAAGCCAAGCGCGACGGTGCCTTGGCCTGGCAAGCCAAGGGCACTGGTGCCTCGGAAAAAAAAAAAAAAAAAAAGTCGCTCGGAATTTCCTCAAATTTGGCATGGTAATCTAATACGGTATCCTAAGCATTTCTGGAGAAAATCTCCTAAAAATTCTCAAAACCGAAGGATTTACGTGGGGGGTGACCACTCAAACAAAAGTGTGTTCCCTCAAGGCACTCTTCCAATTGCTTTAAAACCTCTTTAGGGGGGGAGGTGCTACTGCAAGATGGGTTGGCTTGTGCCTATGCCTTGGCTATGCCACGACTGCCCCTCCCCCCCTCCCCCCCCCGCCCATCTATGATGGGTGCCAAGGCATAGGCACTCGGTCGGCGGGTTCGGCCGTCGGTCCGGCGGTCCCTCCGACCGTCGCTCCGGCCGACGGTCCGGCGACCAAGGTTGGATGGTTCCTACGGAAAAAAAAAAAATTCGCTCGGAATTTTCTCAAAATTTGCATGGTAATCCAATACGCTATCCTAAGCTATTATGGAGAAAATCTCCTTAGAATTCCCAAAAACGAAGGATTTACGTGGGTGGTGACGACTCAAACAAAAGTGTGTTTTGTGCCTTGGCGTGGCAAGTCAAGGGCGCTGGTGCCTTGCGAGGGGCACGCCAAGCGCGCTGGTGCCTTACAAGGGGTACGCCAAGCGCGCTGGTGCCATTCCAAGGGCAAGCCAAGCGCGACGGTGCCTTGGCCTGGCAAGCCAAGGGCACTGGTGCCTCGGAAAAAAAAAAAAAAAAAAAGTCGCTCGGAATTTCCTCAAATTTGGCATGGTAATCTAATACGGTATCCTAAGCATTTCTGGAGAAAATCTCCTAAAAATTCTCAAAACCGAAGGATTTACGTGGGGGGTGACCACTCAAACAAAAGTGTGTTCCCTCAAGGCACTCTTCCAATTGCTTTAAAACCTCTTTAGGGGGGGAGGTGCTACTGCACGATGGGTTGGCTTGTGCCTATGCCTTGGCTATGCCACGACTGCCCCTCCCCCCCTCCCCCCCCCGCCCATCTATGATGGGTGCCAAGGCATAGGCACTCGGTCGGCGGGTTCGGCCGTCGGTCCGGCGGTCCCTCCGACCGTCGCTCCGGCCGACGGTCCGGCGACCAAGGTTGGATGGTTCCTACGGAAAAAAAAAAATTCGCTCGGAATTTTCTCAAAATTTGCATGGTAATCCAATACGCTATCCTAAGCTATTATGGAGAAAATCTCCTTAGAATTCCCAAAAACGAAGGATTTACGTGGGTGGTGACGACTCAAACAAAAGTGTGTTTTGTGCCTTGGCGTGGCAAGTCAAGGGCGCTGGTGCCTTGCGAGGGGCACGCCAAGCGCGCTGGTTCCTTACAAGGGGTACGCCAAGCGCGCTGGTGCCATTCCAAGGGCAAGCCAAGCGCGACGGTGCCTTGGCCTGGCAAGCCAAGGGCACTGGTGCCTCGGAAAAAAAAAAAAAAAAAAAAAGTCGCTCGGAATTTCCTCAAATTTGGCATGGTAATCTAATACGGTATCCTAAGCATTTCTGGAGAAAATCTCCTAAAAATTCTCAAAACCGAAGGATTTACGTGGGGGGTGACCACTCAAACAAAAGTGTGTTTTGTGCCTTGGCGTGGCAAGCCAAGCGCGCTGGTGCCTTGCGAGGGGCACGCCAAGCGCGCTGGTGCCTTGCGAGGGGCACCCCAAGCGCGCTGGCGCCTTGCCAGGGGCACGCCAAGCCCGCGTTGGTGCTTGTTGTGGCACGACAAGCGCGCTGGTGCCATTCCAAGGGCAAGCCAAGCGCGACGGTGCCTTGGCCTGGCAAGCCAAGGGCACTGGTGCCTCGGAAAAAAAAAAAAAAAAAAAAGTCGCTCGGAATTTCCTCAAATTTGGTATGGTAATCTAATACGGTATCCTAAGCATTTCTGGAGAAAATCTCCTAAAAATTCTCAAAACCGAAGGATTTACGTGGGGGGTGACCACTCAAACAAAAGTGTGTTCCCTCAAGGCACTCTTCCAATTGCTTTAAAACCTCTTTAGGGGGGGAGGTGCTACTGCAAGATGGGTTGGCTTGTGCCTATGCCTTGGCTATGCCACGACTGCCCCTCCCCCCCTCCCCCCCCGCCCATCTATGATGGTGCCAAGGCATAGGCACTCGGTCGGCGAGTTCGGCCGTCGGTCCGGCGGTCCCTCCGACCGTCGCTCCGGCAGACGGGTCCGGCGACCAAGGTTGGATGGTTCCTACGGAAAAAAAAAATTCGCTCGGAATTTTCTCAATATTTGCATGGTAATCCAATACGCTATCCTAAGCGGTTCTGGAGAAAATCTCCTTAGAATTCCCAAAAACGACGGATTTACGTGGGTGGTGATGACTCAAACAAAAGTGTGTTTTGTGCCTTGGCGTGGCAAGCCAAGGGCGCTGGTGCCTTGCGAGGGGCGCGCCAAGCGCGCTGGTGCCTTGCAAGGGGCATGCCAAGCGCGCTGGTGCCATTTCAAGGGCAAGCCAAGCGCGACGGTGCCTTGGCCTGGCAAGCCAAGGGCACTGGTGCCTCGGAAAAAAAAAAAAAAAAAAAAAGTCGCTCGGAATTTCCTCAAATTTGGCATGGTAATCTAATACGGTATCCTAAGCATTTCTGGAGAAAATCTCCTAAAAATTCTCTAAACCCAAAGGATTTACGTGGGGGGTGACGACTCAAACAAAAGCGTGTTCCCTCCTGAAACTCCTTCAAGTGCTTTAAAACCTCTTTAGGGGAAGCCCCCCCTCCCACCCACCCTTCAAAAATCAAAGATTTTATGTGGTGACTCCTCAAACAATTATGTGTTCCCTCCTGGCACTCCTCCAATTGCTTTAAAACCTCTTTAGGGGGTAGCCCCCCCTCCCATCCACCTCCCCTTCAAAAACCAACGATTTTTAAGTGGTGACTCCTCAAACAATTATGTGTTCCCTCCTGGCACTCCTCCAATTGCTTTAAAACCTCTTTAGGGGGAAGCCCCCCCTCCCGCCCCTCCCTTTTCAAAAACCAACGATTTTTAGGTGGTGACTCCTCAAACAATTATGTGTTCCCTCCTGGCACTCCTCCGATTGCTTTAAAACCTCTTTAGGGAGCAGCCCCCCCTCCCCCCCCCACCCCCCCCCCCCCCCCCCCCTTCCTTTCAAAAACCAACGATATTTTGGTGGTGATTGCTCAAACAATTATGTGTTTCCTCCTGGCACTCCACCAATTGCTTTAAAACCTCTTTAGGGGGTAGCCCCCCCTCCCACCCCTTCCCTTTTCAAAAACCAACGATTTTTATGTGGTGACTCCTCAAACAATTATGTGTTTCCTCCTGGCACTCCTCCAATTGCTTTAAAACCTCTTTAGGGGGAAGCCCCCCCTCCCCCCTCCCTTTTCAAAAACCAACGATTTTTAGGTGGTGACTCCTCAAACAATTTTGTGTTCCCTCCTGGCACTCCTCCGATTGCTTTAAAACCTCTTTAGGGGGGAGGTACTAGTTCCACTTGGGTGGGCTAGTGCCATGCCAAGCCCCCTACCCCCCCCGCTCCTCCCCACACTCAACACACCCCCCCCACATGGTCAACGATCTCATTTGGCCGTATGGTGGGCTATCGGAAATGTAGACCCTTAAAGGGTACTGTGCCTCAGATTGTCGCTCGGATTTTCGTTCTGGTGGGCTAGTAGTGCTCTGTTGGTCTCTTTCGAGGCGGTTTTTCCTCGGATTTCGACTTGCGAATGCTTTCGAAGAGTAAGCGTGAGCACGGCTTCGGCTGTGCGAGCGTGGTCACGGAGATCGCTAGTAGCTCGTTGGGGTTTGGGTTTTAACCTCTTTGGGGGAGCGCAACGCTGTGTCTACTTTCTCGCTTGGCCCCCCTAAAAAACAGGTGTCCTCACGGGCACCCGGTCTGGTGGTCTAGTAGTGCTCTGTTGGTCTCTTTCGAGGCGGTTTTTCCTCGGATTCTGACTTGCCAATGCTTTCGAAGAGTAAGCGTGAGCACGGCTTCGGCTGTGCGAGCGTGGTCACGGAGATCGCTAGTAGCTCGTTGGGGTTTGGGTTTTAACCTCTTTGGGGGAGCGCAACGCTGTGTCTACTTTCTCGCTTGGCCGCCTAAATAACGGTGCCCTCACGGGCACTCGGTCTGGTGGGCAAGTAGTGCTCTGTTGGTCTCTTTCGAGGCGGTTTTTTCCTCGGATTCTGACTTGCCAATGCTTTCGAAGAGTAAGCGTGAGCACGGCTTCGGCTGTGCGAGCGTGGTCACGGAGATCGCTAGTAGCTCGTTGGGGTTTGGGTTTTAACCTCTTTGGGGGAAAGCAACGCTGTGTCTACTTTCTCGCTTGGCCCCCCCTAAAAAACAGGTGTCCTCACGGGCACCCGGTCTGGTGGTCTAGTAGTGCTCTGTTGGTCTCTTTCGAGGCGGTTTTTCCTCGGATTCTGACTTGCCAATGCTTTCGAAGAGTAAGCGTGAGCACGGCTTCGGCTGTGCGAGCGTGGTCACGGAGATCGCTAGTAGCTCGTTGGGGTTTGGGTTTTAACCTCTTTGGGAGAGCGCAACGCTGTGTCTACTTTTTCGCTTGGCAACTTCGCTCCGGATATTAAACGGGTGCCCTCACGGGCACACGGTCTGGTGGGCTAGTAGTGCTCTGTTGGTCTCTTTCGAGGCGGGTTTTCCTCGGATTTCGACTTGCGAATGCTTTCGAAGAGTAAGCGTGAGCACGGCTTCGCTGTGCGAGCGTGGTCACGGAGATCGCTAGTAGCTCGTTGGGGTTTGGGTTTTAACCTCTTTGGGGGAGCGCAACGCTGTGTCTACTTTCTCGCTTGGCCGCCTAAACAACGGGTGCCCTCACGGGCACTCGGTCTGGTGGGCAAGTAGTGCTCTGTTGGTCTCTTTCGATGCGGTTTTTCCTCGGATTTCGACTTGCGAATGCTTTCGAAGAGTAAGCGTGAGCACGGCTTCGGCTGTGCGAGCGTGGTCACGGAGATCGCTAGTAGCTCGTTGTGGGTTTGGGTTTTAACCTCTTTTGGGGGAGCGCAACGCTGTGTCCTACTTTCTCGCTTGGCCCCCTAAAAACGGGTGTCCCTCACGGGCACCGGTCTGGTGGGCTAGTAGTGCTCTGTTGGTCTCTTCGAGGCGGTTTTTCCTCGGATTCTGACTTGCGAATGCTTTTCGAAGAGTAAGCGTGAGCACGGCTTCGGCTGTGCGAGCGTGGTCACGGAGATCGCTAGTAGCTCGTTGGGTTTTGGGTTTTAACCTCTTTGGTGGGAGCGCAACGCTGTGTCTACTTTCTCGCTGTGGCCCCCCTAAAAACGGGTGTCCTCACGGGCACCTCGGTCTGGTGGTCTAGTAGTGCTCTGTTGGTCTCTTTCGAGGCGGTTTTTCCTCGGATTCTGACTTGCCAATGCTTTCGAAGAGTAAGCGTTGGCACGGCTTCGGCTGTGCGAGCGTGGTCACGGAGATCGCTAGTAGCTCGTTGGGGTTTTGGGTTTTTAACCTCTTTGGGGGAGCGCAACGCTGTGTCTACTT